>JAYMTF010006440.1:0-10257 GCA_036897485.1 Pelargonium nanum
CCCCGCTACCCCACCGTTCACCATCTGACCTCCCAAAGCTGAACCCGCCTCACCCCTTGCTATTCCCGGCGGACCTCCTCCGCCTGAAACCGACTCCCCGCTCCCTCCGATCACTCCCTTCGACCCTACACCCTTACCGCCCAGAATCCTCCCCCTTCCATTGAACCCATAACTATGAACCAGCAAAACAAAAAGGACACAACCCTTCTCTCTCCCCGGAAAATAAGTGGTGCGTCCATGGCTGCTCCTTTCCTACTGGTTATAAAGGCCGTCTCTCACCGTGCCTCCCAAACCCTAGCCTCCCTCTCACCTGTTTCACTCCCAAACCTTAGATGGATTCTCACTCAGAGAGAAAGCCGCTCTCAAGAACGATTGAATTATCTAATTCTGAATCTTTCTAATAAGTAAAATTATAATTTGGTTAAATTTAAAAAATTTATATTTCTTTTGTTAATTTCTTTGTTTTAGTTTCTAACATATTAATTTATTTTTGTGGATGTCATCCAATCACGTAACCAGCGGGTGTCAAACTTCAAGATTTATGATTTAATAACCAACGAGACTCGTTAATGGAGAACTCAATTCTAAAGACCTCGATTTCAAATAGTTTAGTTTCGAAGGACTCGATTACGAAGAGTCTTGTTGACGAAGATTCTAACTTTAGAGTGCTTGATTACAAACTTATCTTCACTTCAGAACACTTAGTTCCCACAAGTAGCTCCAAATTCTCCAATAAGAACTTCAACACATAGGTCCCCAAGAAACGACAAGACCCCCAAGGAGTTCGTCCTCATTGAGAGTGATTGTCCTCCTGCGAGAACAAATCTCACTCCCGCTGCAAAGCTGCGACATCGGTACTTGAAAAAAATTTGGTCCTGTGGTCGAATGTATGTCGCGCCTGACGTACAAAAGAACTAAACCCTCATGAAGATTTAAGAGACCACAAGGAGAACTCCTCACTTTTTTTTTTTTTTTTTGTAAATGGTCACCACAAAAAGAACTCTTCATCCCTCCTTCGTAAATGGTCGCCACAAGGATAACTCATCACTGCTCTTTCGTAAACAGAGAGAACTTTTCACCACTCCTCAACACTTAGCTCCCATAAAGAGCTATAAGACTTTCAAGAAGAACCTCAACACTTATTCTCCACAAGAGACCTTCGAGATTCCCATATCACTGGGTCACCTTCAAGGTTCCCGTCTCATTAAACTACCACTATGATCTCTCGCTCCACTTGAACACTAAAACGTCACCCAAAGTTGTAGAGGTTCTTAGGGGCTCCACTCCTACATGCCCTTCACTCCTCCATGCAGTCCTTGAAGGGCGTGTTGGAGCTTCAAAACTCATCTGACGCTTGTGGTCGGCGCACTCGAAAGGCTAGAACTCTAACACTCAAAGCAGATTCAACATCATCAACAATTAACCGTAATTATAGTTTACGTAAAGACTTTCTCTCTAAAAATTTCTCTGGACAAACCAACCGCAATCAAACTAACACTAAAATCGACAAACATGGTGTATTTTTTCAAGAAAGATGGAGCAGAATTTTAATATTAGTTTAGTAATTTTTACTTGCACTATCCAGTTAACAGGGGACTCTTTGAGTCAACAAGTAGGACCCCCAAACACTTTTCTATAATTGATTTCTCCGAAACTGACGTCTCCTCGAGAAATAACGACCAACCGTCAGTGTACAGCGCAAACAACAACCGTTGGATCTCACATATAAAAATAAAAAGTTGCAAAAAAATGTTTAATAATTATGAAAATAAAATAATAATAATAGGTGAAAAAAATCTGAATCTGTTTGCTGTAACTATGTGTTCTCTGCTGGATTGGGGGCTGAAACAAATCAAACAGATGTTACAGAGCTAGAGCTAGAGCTGAACTGAAGAGAGCACAGAAACCCTAGGAGAGAGAAAAACTGCAATTGGGGAATTACCAGGACAGAAAAGATAGGCCTCTGTATATCGAAGCCTGCGGGTGAGGTCAAACCCTCCGCCTCCTCATCGTCTTCGGCGGTGTTGCCGAGGAGGCTCTCCCGGAGCTCCGACAGTAGAGAGATGAAGGGACTATTCAAGTCCAAGCCTCGAACTCCGGTCGACATCGTCCGCCAGACTCGCGATCTTCTTGTTCTCTTCGACCGCACTCCCGATGCTCGTGAAAGCAAGCGCGAAGACAAGGTATTTGTTTCATGATCTGGATTTCATTGTCCTATTCAATTCAGAGTTTAAATGATCTTGATCAGTATTCTGAACCACACTACTTGCATTTCGATCACTCACTGCTCCATTTTTTCCTGCTACTTGATTGGATTTGATTTCGTTGTTCGTCAGAGTTTCATGATGTGGATTTCATTTGCCTTTTCAATTCAGAGTTTAAATGATCTTGATCAGTATTCTGAACCACACTACTTGCATTTCGATCACTTACTGCTCCATTTATTCCTGTTTGCTACTTGATTGGATTTGATTTTTTTGTTTGTTCTTCTGTTTTGCCCAATTACATTGATTTTCTGCGTTTTTTTTCTTCTATAAGATGGCGGAACTGTCCAAAAATTTGAGGGAGATGAAGACGATTCTCTATGGTAATAGTGAGTCTGAGCCAGTATCTGAAGCTTGTGCGCAACTGACTCAAGAGTTCTTTAAAGAGAACACCTTACGACTGCTGATTATTTGTCTTCCCAAGTTGAACTTAGAGGTAAGGCCTTTGTGGATCTTTGACTAGAATATGTTTATTATATATGGAGGTGAGCTCATTTAGTCAAATTAGTTTAGTTATTGTTTTAGATGTCTACTTCAGAATTGTGTTCATGTGTTATGGGATGAATAAGAAGCAGATCTGCATTTTGTGTATGTTGATAAAATATTCGGTATGGAGTTTACTGTGTCAAGACATGTGTCAATGGTTGAGGAGATTTTCCTTCTATGTTAATTTCAAATGAGTTACCCTTTGCAGGCCCGTAAAGATGCTACCCAAGTTGTTGCAAATTTACAAAGGCAGCAAGTTCAATCAAGACTGATTGCATCTGATTACTTGGAGGCAAACATTGATCTTATGGATATCTTGGTTTCTGGGTGAGCTACCTATTAAATTAGTAGTACTGTAGTAGTATTTACTTTGGTTGGGAGTTTATGAGTTGTTTGTCTGTAATTGACAGCTAATTTTATATCTCCAGCAAGATCTCATACTCTAAGCCAATTGTTTATTGATGCAAAATTCATATTTTTATGTGAAGAGAGTCTTTGTGTGTGTCTGTGTTTCATATTAATAGTAACATCCTTAATGTGAATTGCTTTTCACTCACCTACTCCCTTAAAAGTATTGGGAATGTATTGTTTGACAGTGATCTCTTTCTGATAAAGTATACCTCAAGCCTCAAACTGCTAGAGACAGGTCTTTGGAAGATTGTTTTAATCCATAAAAATGGAAAAATTGCAAAAGAGAAAATGCTACTAGCACAGCAATGTTGGTACCCCTTTGGGTTTTTCATCTATTGAACAATTATTATTAAAAACTCTCTTTTCAGAGTGAGATGCATTTAATATATTTCTTCTGTCGTAATTTCTTTTTCAGGGGGGATCCTTAGGTTCAACTTTTATTTCAATTTGTATTCTTTTGCTAGTTTTTTTTGTATGATGAGTGTCATGTAAAGTTAATTACTTTTTGAATAGCATATTAATTGATGTATTCTTAATATGCAATGCTGTTTCTTTTAGTTATGAAAACACAGACATGGCATTACATTATGGTGCTATGCTAAGGGAGTGCATACGTCACCAGAGTGTTGCAAGGTGAGCAAACTGGACCTGGTAGATAAGTTTTTCTCTGCTTCAATTACTTTTCTGACATAAAGAATGTGTTAGAAATGGAATGCACTTTTCCTCCCAGATTCTACATGTTGTCTGGAGTTTTGTCATCCTTCTAAGCCTAAGGATATGAGACACTCTTGTCCATTATGTCATGCTTGCTGAATCCTTGTCCTTCATATTAAAAAGCACTTTGGAGGTTTTATGCAATACTGAATCCATGGGAAAAGCAATGAAGTAACGTTTGCTAATGTACTGCATGTGATGTCAGTTGCCCTGTTCATTTATAAAGAACATAATTCATGTCCAATTTATGCTTCTAGGTCTCTGCTTAACCTCATCATTTTCTCATCTCATACAGTTCACTGCATATAGATTGGCTTCTGGCAATTTAATTATGGTCTTGTACCAGAAATTAGAATTTTGTATTCATTTCATTGGTGCATTTAACAGCGTGTTATATTGTATTATGTTGTTATGAGTACACAGTTCATGCATTTAGCTAGTATGACATTATTATTTATGTATTCTTTAGCAGTCTTAATATGTTCTTAAGAAGCATTATTAGTTTAATATTTCTGAGCATAGAGTTATTTTATGAAAAAAAAAAATTGCATCTAGTGGCTATGATTTATATTCTAAGTTTCAGCTGAGTTTCAAAATCTCTTAAAATTGTCTGGTTGATTTTCAGGTATGTTCTGGAATCACAGCATGTGAAGAAGTTTTTTGAATTTATACAACTTCCAAATTTCGACATTGCTGCGGATGCTGCTGCAACTTTTAAGGTTGAGTTCAACTGCTTTGATTATTAATTTTGGATGGGGTTAGGTAGGGGGAGTCAGGCTACCTAATAATTGGTTTGTTAATTACATTAAGTTATTCCTTCAGATTCTTTGACTGGTGTTATATTGTCATTGTAATTACACTAGCCTCAGGCGATGCTATTTGCATTTTGTTATAGGAACTCTTGACAAGGCATAAATCTACTGTGGCTGAGTTTCTTTCAAAGAACTATGATTGGGTAAGTCTTAATTTCATCACTCACATATATCTTACTACACATGCATATACACTCTTCTTAACTTCAAATCCACACACTGATGCACGCTTACACAGTGACATACAGATAAGAATTCCTGTTGAACATACTTAAGGTAGCACAATGTAGGTTTATATATGCACTTGCAAGAATATATACTTTTTAAAAGTGAAAGAAGCTTGTCAATTATTGTGTAGTAGTTCTTAAAATGACATCAATTTTACTTAACCCAAAATTTGCACTTCATGGACTGTTTAATCTATTCTGCTGTCTTAATAGTTTGATTATTCTTGGCTTCAATGACTTTTGTAAACTTCTTTGTCAATTTAATTTCTTATTAGGTTTCTGTTTTAATTCCTCTGCTGGTTTTAGTTTTTTTCAGAGTACAATTCAAAGTTACTGGAATCTACCAATTACATTACCAGACGACAAGCTATCAAGGTATGATTATAAAACTAAAGATACATGCCAATTTGAATATAACAGTTAAGCAGAGACATGGATGTGTAATCCCAGGGCTTGGATTAACATGCCTGAAACTTAAATCATTGGGTTGACATTATGTTATTTTTTAATAGAATTATGTATATATCGATTAGGCATACTGCTCTTATGCACCAGTCAGGTGGATTGTTTTTATAGAAAACCCAGATAACACCAAAACAACACATGTTAGCTGTCTTGCACATCAGACAACTTATACTCTGTTAGTTGTAAATCAGCTGACAATATTGAACTTTACCATTGGATCGTACCTCAAGTTTAGTGAATGATAAATGTGAACAGTCTTGGTACTACTTGCATGGTTTGATCGTGTGGTCATGTTAAACCTGTCTATTGGTCATTGTGTCTTGCTATTTAGAAAATCCATGTAAAATGCAATCTTTGCTGAAAAGAATTTGCTAATTGTTGCAGTTGTTGGGTGATATATTATTGGATCGTTCAAATTCAGCAGTGATGACACGATATGTGTGCTCAAGAGATAACTTGAGGATTCTTATGAATCTTCTCAGAGTATGATACTTATTCCAGATGGCTTAATGCGATTCATGTTTCATTTACAGCCCTTTTCCTGTACATAATGCATTTATGAAAGAAAATTAAAGATTCTCTATTTTAATTGTAAATACATCTTCACAGGAATCAAGCAAGAGTATCCAGATAGAAGCATTTCATGTTTTCAAGGTAATCTTTTTGTGTCTGGCCTTCATGTGTTAATAAGCTTTCAAGTGAATATTTCCCTAATCATTTGTATATATGTATCTCATCTTTACAGCTATTTGCTGCAAATCAAAACAAACCAGCCGACATCATTAGCATACTTGTCGCAAACAGAAGCAAGCTTCTACGTTTGTTTGCTGATTTCAAAACCGATAAAGGTAGCATATATTTACACTTGCTTTACAATTCATATCAGCAGACTCTGTCATGGCTTGTTTTACAGTTTCCAATTTCGTTTTTTTGCAGAAGATGAGCAATTTGAGGCAGACAAAGCCCAAGTCGTAAGAGAAATTGCTTCCCTCGAACCGAAAGACCAGCCATGAGAGCTAGAGCTTGTGTTCTACCTGTGATATGTTTTATGTTCTCAACATTAAATTTTAAGGTATTGTGAATTAGAATCTGTCATAGTCCCGAAACACTTGCCCTTGGACGGAAAGAAAGCCTTCCATTTTGGTTTACCATTTGTATTCCGCACTCCTGTAGGCTTTATGTTATCTTCCTCTTATGTGTATCTAAAAGATGGTTTTGTAAAATTAGTCAAAATAAATTCATGCAATAAGATCAATATTGTACTCCTAATGGTGAAACCAGTTGAGCAAAAGGCAAAAACTAGTTTCTGGCTCTTGGTGGAATGTTGTGAAATCTTGAAGGAGAGGCCAAAATTGTGCCAAGATCTTTATCCTTTTTCCCATTTGTAGCCATAAAAGTTGTCTTATTTTTTGGGGGTACAAGAGTAGGAGGTTCTGTTGGCAAGTTTGTGTGTCAGTGTGTGATGTAAACTAAATTCATTGGGACTCAACCTACCCTCGAATCTTGACAGCATATTCCAAGCATACACTTTGAGTGAAAGGACTAAAATACCCTCATCAATTATTCATTCTTGTCTTGCCAGTTGCCAGTTGCCACTGCATCTACATGGGTCCATGGGTGGTCCCTTTTTAACTAGTGAGCTCAAGAACACCTTTATACTCAAAACATATGCGCAAATAAATAAGCAAAATTTACTAATCTCAAAAGACTATTCCCGGCTTGATGGTTTATTTGAGAATTCTTAAATATTGTGTTATGAAATTGAAATCATTTTATATAGAAGTTGTTGTTACTGTCACACATTTATATGAAATATATCTGAGTTTAAATTTTATTCAAAGAAAGAGAGTCATCATTAATATACAAATAGAGATCACTAAAAATATTGTCATTCTCCTAAACAAAGTATGTAAATTTTCCTGAATAAATCAAAATTAGTATATATTAGAAGGATTATATTGCAGTACAAATATAATTAGGAGTTACATTTCTGATGGAATTCTTCATTATTCAATTACTACACGTAAGGAGAGCAATTTAGTAAAGGTAGTGTTATCTGAGAAAAGTGAAAACACATGGGCATATACATCGCATATACGTATAGTACCGTCCAATAATTATCAACTGAACAGATTGGCTTTTGTTGTTTCAGTTCATGTGCTCTGCTACGTGAACAAATCCAAACAAGACTCAGCTTCTTCTTCTTCAATCTCCACCTTCAACAATGGCTGATAATGGTATCACATCACCCTCATCAATCCCTTCAATTTTTTATTTGATTTTGATTCGATTTTGATTCAGCGCTTACCTTTTTTCTTGTGTTAGATTCGCTGTCCGAGTTCCTGTCCACTGCAGTGGATGCAGCCAAGAAAGCTGGAGAGGTCAGCTCCAATCCTAATTTTATACTTAATTTCATTAATCTTTATTAGCCATAGCCATAGCCATAGCCATAGCTTACTCACAGTCTAATGTGTGGATGCGATTTACAGATTATCCGGAAAGGGTTCCATCTCAAAAAGAATGTGGAGCACAAAGGCACTGTATGTACATCTCAATATTACCGATTTGCCATTTTTTATAGTTAATTTTGTCTGGTTGATGATTTTGTGGTAAAATTAGATTTTGGGGCTCCACTTGAAATCTTGTTGGGGAGAACATGCACTGATTATTTGAATTCTGGGTTGCGTCAAGAAATATCAATACATTTTGTTATTAATGAATCACAAACTTATACTGATAATTTTGGGGGTCATGTGATTAGTTCTTGTTTTCTTCTTTTGCTATGGAATGTAGGTGGATTTGGTCACAGAAACTGATAAGGCGTGTGAAGATCTCATATTCAATCATCTGAAACAGCAGTACCCCACGCATAAGGTTAATTCTTTAGTCTTCTTTCTGCTATACGCGTCATTGTATCTATAACAAAGCTTTAGCTTGGTGTTTGGAGGTTCTGAACTTGTTTCGTGTGATATTCCTCGTAGTTTATTGGGGAAGAAACGACTGCAGCTTGTGGTACTACTGCATTGACTGATGACCCAACGTGGATTGTTGATCCGCTTGATGGAACCACTAACTTTGTGCATGGGTAAATATTGATTTCGTTTGTTGATCATGGTCCTAATTTGTGTCGTCAGTTATGTTTCTTATTATTGTTATGAAATCATGCTTGTAGGTTCCCATTTGTGTGCGTCTCCATTGGTCTTACTATTGGGAAGGTCCCCACGGTTGGGGTTGTTTACAATCCAATCATTGATGAGGTAAAGAATTAATAATTTTATATATTCTTTTCAAATATTAATAGTAGTTAGACTTAGTCTCAATAAATGAACCCCATAAGGCGCGTTTTTTAGCTTCATTGGAGCCATTGGGCTTCATGTACAGTAAAGGTCTACCGGCTTTGAACTTAAGTGTGCCTTAGGCTTTTTGGAACATAGTTATCCAAAATTGCTTGCTCCTGTAACGTATATTACCCAGGGCCTGGTGTCATTGACTCACTAGAGGCCAGAGATTCACTTAAGGTTATAATATTGAGCTTGGTGGATTTTATGTCCAGGTATTATTACTAACAAAATAAGGTGTTACTTGGTGTTTCTGGTATGTAGCTTTATACTGGCATCCGCGGAAAAGGTGCTTTTCTTAATGGAACTCCCATAAAAGGTGGATTTGTTTGACATTTCTTTATGCTTCATGTTTCTATATGCTGTTTCTTAATTTGTATGGATATCTAATGGCTGAACCCTTGTGCTGTGCAACTATGCAGTATCATCTCAAGCTGAACTGGTGACAGCTCTCCTTGCAACTGAGGTAAGTGGTGTGTGAAAGGGTTGGTTGCTTTGGAAAAAATTATCTCCGTAGGACTATCATGAATCTTATTTTGGGGATGTAATATTTTTGTTAATCTAGTTAGATGTTATTGAATGAACCTATACTTTTGGGTTGATACTAAAACTTGGTATGCTGTAAAATGACTCATATTTAATCTGTTGTCTACAGCTATATATTTAAGTTGGCCTAAATGGGCCGAGGTACACGATAGAGGTGTAGCACTCCCCTTTTCTCATAAGCCCTCCCCACGACTTTTACTAGAGATGTGTGATGCTTAAACCATTGCTCTGTAACCTTGGATTCTATACAGCTTAATTTTACCGTTACCTGTGTCATTGGATTGCATTCCTTCAAGTTATTTGAAGATTAGGCAGATTGCAGGGGTCGTATTCTTGTACTTGTTCATGTGCCCCTTGCATCATATCCAAATAAATGAGAGGAATAAGCTAAATGATGTGATAAAGTTCACCTATTTATGCAAGCATGTGATAATCTGATAAATTTTGTCATGCTGAAATTGCAGGCTGGAACAAAGCGTGACAAGTCAACGGTAGACTCCACTACTAATAGAATTAATAGCTTACTTTTTAAGGTAAAACTTGAAGCTTCAACCAAAATCTACTTCAACTTCGTTACGAAAATGCATTCACTTCCATGTCTAATATCATCATGTTCTCTTGTGATCAGGTTAGATCCCTTCGGATGTGCGGCTCCTGTGCGTTGGACCTCTGTGGAATTGCTTGTGGAAGGGTCGATTTATTTTACGAAATAGGATTTGGAGGACCTTGGTACGTACGACTTTTATGCTGTTTCCATAAGTTTTGCTCTTATTCACGAGTTATTGACGATTTGACGCAATCTACTTTTTTTCCCAGGGATGTGGCAGGTGGTGCTGTGATTGTCACAGAAGCCGGTGGAGTTGTATTTGATCCGTAAGTGACAGACTTAAAATGTTTTTCCAGTTTATATATGTTGTTGAAGTGCGTATTGTCCCACATCGGATAAATATAAAGTGAAGTGGCTACATATAATGGTGCAAGTGAAACCCTACTA
>JAYMTF010006441.1:0-10256 GCA_036897485.1 Pelargonium nanum
AGGGGTGCTAGTTGAAAAACATGTAAAGCACATGGGGTCCATCAGTAATTACCCCTAAAAACATAGAACAAACCAAAAAATGAAGCAGTAAGTGAATGTGTTTTTTCTTGCACCAAAAAATGCTCCCATATATGCACATACACTAAGAGACTGCATATACTAAACTGATCCTTTGTTTACCAGTTCCTAAAACAAACTTCATCATACAAAAGTTGAGCTACATTTTATGGATTCAAGTCTTTACAGCTGAGTAAATCATGAAGATGTGGTTCGGTCGTCAATCCAAAACTATACTAAAACCGTCGAGTCCACAAGAGCATATTATCATCAACTATACAACAACTATGGTTTACAGGTCGAATTATAGGTTACAGTCAGTTGCTATTATGAGCTCCGCAGCTGCGCCCATCACGCCCACCCCGCCAACTTGAAGCAAAGCCAAAGCGAGTTGCTCCTCGTTCCATTGCCTCAGCCCTTTGCTCACTCTGATGAGCACGTGAGCATCCATATCCGCCACCCAACTCGGTGTGCATCCAACCATGAGGCTCACAAACCCCGAGACATACGCGTGCCATGTCGCCCAATCACACCCCAGTGATATTTTCCCGTCAAGTACACTCGCTAGAAATTCCATATGGTTTCCCAGGACTTTCGGGCGCCTCTTGGAGGACGACGACGACGAGTCAACGCCCCAAGCAAATGCTCCACAAAGAAGTGTAAAGTAGGCGAGTGCGTATCCCCCAAGCATCGCAGCCATCCCTTCCCTTCCACCTTCTACCTTATCTGACCTGTGGACAGATATAAACCAAGAAGGCAAAGTTTCTTTTAGCAACGACTGTACCAGACTTAAGCCGCCCGATAACCATACTAAAGACGCTGCAAGCGAAGCTGCGAGCTTCACTTGTGTCATTGCTGCAGCAAGCGAGACCTGACCATATCTCAAACCCATTCCATTCTTGCTCGTCTTCACCTTTTTCACTCTCAGCCCGTTAGATGCTATCTCTCTCACTGAATGCATCAAGATAGATACGATTTCTTCTGTCATGAACAAAATATCTCGAATAGATCTATAGATACGTAGATACAGAATCCCGGGTGCAACAGGAGACATCCCACCACTGACATGAGATCCAAAACCATGCCCGAGAAGGGCTCCAACACTACAAGTACCTGATATAGGGGTAGAATTCAGGCCAAGCGTCGACGCGAAACAGCTTTTAAGAAGCTGAACCACTGCATCACTGTTGTGCAGGAACACGGTACGGGATGCCGAAAAGACAAGAAAGTCACTCCAACGCCTTGCTTTTTGTGTCCATAGGGAAGCCACAATCGGCATGCAAGGCCATGGGCAACCTGCTGCAAGGGACTCCAAAGCTGGGCCAGCCAAATTGAGAAAACGTTCCGAGACTTTGTCTATTTTGTAGGTGATGGTAAGGCTTACGAAGGCTGCCAGAGGCATTGGAAGTGTAGCTCGGGAACTCCCTCCTGTAAAAAATGTTTCAAGTCTCAGTCTAAATACTGCTCAACTTATATAACATTTATCGACAGAATAATTATATAAGAATTTTACCGAAACGGTTTGAATGCAAAATGAAAAACATGTAATATTATTCACCAGGTCTTTAAAACAACTTTTTCTTTTCTTTTCTTCTGTTTTGGGTAGACTCTACAGGTCTACAAAAATTTACGCACGCCATGAATAAAACATCTATCTGCATGTGTCAAACATGCTACTGAAATTTGTATGTGCTTGTAAACATATTCCTTTCTTCTTTCTGGTGTGTAAGTACTTAAATAATTCAGGCATTCATAATGATTTTAACAAGTAAAAACCTGCAGCGAGGCTGGGGACATCAACACCAGTGGCAGCAACGATTTTTTTAATCTGCTCCTCAACATTGGACAAATTTGCTGCTGGGCTGGGCCAATCTGTTCCATTCATAAAAGCCGGCTTCCAAACACACCGAGTTACTTCAGCCGAGAAGTAGCTGACGATAGTTGCCAAAGATGCTGGAAGATAATCAGCCAAATCCTTGAGGCCTGAAAACAAGGTAACATATATGTCAATAACAGTATGTATTTGACACAAGCTGTGATGAAATTGAAAAGTTTAAAAATGGTGACAGACGAACTGATCAAGCATTGCTTTCTTTGGTTGTCCTGAGAACGGTAAATCTAATCTAAGGATTATTTAATGCCTTCTCCTATAAGTGTCTGTTATGCATAACAGAAAACAAGACAAGCTAAGCATACAAACCTGTAGCCAGTTCACGAGGAGACAGTCTTCCATGAGCGCAAGCTGTTAATGCAGCATCAACTACAAAAGGAACAGCCTCCAGGATATCCCAGGCAGGCAATTTTAGTTTCAGGGAGGTGTCGTCATTATTAGGTCCAGATGAACTACTGCTTCCAGAAGTAACAGAAGTTAAAGATTGCGTAGCTCTATTAATCTTTTTGAACAACATGTTAAGAAGCCCATCAACAATCTGATGGACAGAGGTTCCATCCGATAGAGCAGAGAGGGTTGAAGCTATACATGCCTGATGCTGTCGATACCAAACTTTTAATTTAGGAAAAGAGTCCACAAAAACAGGTTGTTGAGATGATGAAGTTGCAACTGCATAGAGTCTCTTTTTAGTTCGGTCCGTGATATGTCCACAGGATAAGAGGTGCGAGTTCCGTACTAAGAGGAGGTATTCAGGTGTTAGTTGGGACCCAACTGTTGGTACATCTCCCACTACATGCTCAATAGGAGGATGATTAAACCTCCACAGCCTTAAAAGAAGAGTAAAGGCATTTGAAAAGACTGCATGAGCAGAAATTTCGTCTGATGCAAGGGTCCATGAGACATTGGGAACACATGATCCAAAGACCTCACAGATTGGCATCAATGCACATGCAAGATGTGGAACCTAGAACAAAAGAAAATAATATTAGCTAACATGAGAATGCAGTCACTTCTGTTACCCCTCTTTTCCATGTTATTAACCATAGAAGAGCAATTAAAAACTATTATATTCCTAATCTTTGACCAGAAGCTACATGCAATTATGTGGAGAAGATATAATGATCCAGTTTAAGACTATTATAGGAAGCATTTTTGTGGGTATCATTTGGTTCACCTGGATAAGGTTCTTGGAGATGAACCAGAGAACAAGGAGAACCGCCTTTAACATGAAATATACATTTCACAATCAAGGGTGGATATAATGCTAAGTGGAATCATGTGACCCCACCCAGTAAGTTTCTTTATAATCTCACATATTAACTTAACTCGAAACTTTTATAAGAAAGAAGTTAGATCTACGAAATAATTAATCATTTTATATTTTAGAATGGATATAACTTATTATTCACTTGTAATTTGTAACAATTTACAATAATTTTCCATGAGACATTATTTAAATTTTTTTTAAGAATAATACATTTTTGGTGCGAAAGCATGAACATAAATTATAATGTTAAAGGCTGTGTATGTAAAAAGACATATTGTTGTGCACTCACTGAGCTAAATTTCTAGATCTACCCCTGCTCACAAAGATAGTCATTGGTTTTTATGCACATATAAAACTATTTTAGGAGTACTACTGTCTCTTCTAAATGATGTACTTGAACCAGTATAAATCATTTATAACATAAAATAAATAAATAAGAGGAGGTTTGCATCAGTAATAGCTTAACATACCAAGCCATGAAGTGAGAATATTTGAACACAGTCAAAAGACGATATTCCCACAATAAGTACATTCAGCATAGGAGCATGACGCATCAAATGGCTCTCACCCTCTGTATGATCAACAGGAACTGGAGGAGACAACAATCTTGTAATAAATTGAACTGTATGCTCCTGCATCAAATATAACCATATTTATATTTGAATAAATTAAATGACTCATTCTGAAAAACCCACTACAAAAAAGGAAGGGGGTGTAAAAGGAAAGAACTGTAAAAATTCCGTAAAATACACAACTTCAATCATGTGCCCTGTGACTGTAGGTATCATAATAATTAGGGTATGTATATGCCCATTACCTGTATATTCCAACCCCTAATTAAAGAAGCTCCACAAAGAATCGTAGCGGCAGAAATCCTCTCTTCATCAGCACCTTTGACTGCAATCTCAAATACTTTTTCGAGCTCTGCTAAACTTCCATCAAATCCATGAGTGTAAATTCAGTTGTTTTACCCTTGGGTAAATTAACAAAAAAGATTATTTGATATACCTGGCTTCAGGAAAGAAAAAAAGTATCTGAAGACCAGGCCATCCTTAAAAGAAAATAAAGTAATCCAAGTGTTTTTCACTAATCCAGTCTATCACTTTGATACTTGGATGTACTGTCAATATATCAAATGATTTACAACTTCAACAGCTGAAGAAATAATCCACCCATATAATTAATTGTAAACAACTATATGTAATATTTACCGAGCATATGGATATCTAACCCACAGTTTTCTAATGTTTAAAATATCAGATGTGCTATATCATTTTCCGTCTCTAACCCACAGTTTTCTAATACATGTGTTATACACTAAGGTAACAGGAAAGGGAATCATGTTTGAATTAGGATATTTGCTCATGAGAATGGCTTTGGAATGGGAATCTCAATTTTTTCCATTCTTGATCCCCATTCCCATTCCCGTAGCAAAATTTTTAATCCAAACGCTACCAAAGAAGCTGTGTTGTACGACGGTTGTTGGACCCTGGAGATAATGTCAACTCTATGTGGAATCAAAAGCATTTAAACTCTTTCCTATATATGCCTTTACAGAAAACACAACAAAAAAATATCTAAAAATACTTCAGGAGAAAGTTATGTGCCTTATTTGTTGGATTTGAGATCTTTTTGTACCGGTACCCGTCACTATCACATAAGATGTACAATAAGTGACAATTCCATAGGGGTAATATGCAATCTCCCCAATATAGAATATATCAACATTCTAAATATTAATTGTGGCATGAGCTTCCACTGATACCTTGAGAAACTTAATAATACTTTTTGAAGAAGCCTGGCTCCGCCACTAGTTAAGGATATATGGATTGTTAATAAAATAGACTCTTTTCAAAGGAAAAAATCATAAATATTTTATGTAGAAAAAAATCACATGATTAATAAAGTAACTTGTAAAAGTAGCTAGCTATTGTCAATATATACCTTGAAGCAGGAGTTGAAACTAATGCATTTATCATGGCTGGAGTAAGTGATGCCCCCTCCATAAATGAGGACCATCCTGGCACTTGAGTTGGCTCACTGTGAGGTATTTGGTTGATTCGCCCATTCACATAGCCAGACCAGAAATATGCTGATGTGTCCAGTAAATTTCTGGCAATACAAGCCTCAACTATCAGATGACGCATGTTTCCAGCTGGAGAAAAGAGAGAAACAGAGAACCAAGATTATGAAACCTTATTTACACTACCCCTCAGAAGAAGACCATACACCGTATAGGGAATGAAGAAGAGTACATATCAACAAGAAAGGAATTGAATCAATAAGAAAAACACTGAATTTATTATTGAGAACACGGCAATGGACAATGAATATAGAACAATGCATTACATGAAGACGAATTTCTTAAAGAAATCTACCAAAGAAATCAGATTTAGTGTTTCATTTTCTGGAGACAGGTTGAGCTTGATTCACTAGAATTGTTGTTTAGTAGAATATTAATGTACAGTTACAAACTAATAGGGTTTATCTAAATTATCTTGTGCACATGCGCCTCAGATAAGCTTGGGCTTTCTTTGATTGGAAGTGGCAAAAGAGTGAGTGGGAGTACAAAGTATTCTATGCTGCAGAAAAGTATAGCTAAGCTGATAACTGTATCTCTTTCCTGCTTGTGTCTTCCTTTGAGATTCGACCTGTTACAGTACTTCTATGCAGTTCACTCTAAGACTTAAAAGGGCCTTTTTTCCAAATCAGGTTTGTATTTATTGTCTCTAGGGTTTTCAGGGACAGATGGATACATTTGTACACCACCAGCCCTAAGGATCCATTATTTTGCCAATACTACTCTACTTTTCAATTATCCTTTATTGATTCTGCTACTTTGATGAGCTTCACAGCTTCTATACTACATCAACTCCACGTCGAAACCAAGCTAACCAAAACTTATCATTAGAAACTTGTAAGGTGAAGGAGAATCAGATAATACTTACAACAGTTGACTGGCATGTCTTTCATACTGATGCACTCAAAGTACCCATTGACAACATTGATGCCCGAAACAGATAACATAGCTTTTGCAGCTGCCTGATTGGCAGCAAAAACAACAGATTGAGGAGGACTTAGCAAGCTTTGATAATCACCTAGTGTCTGCAAGCTGGAAACCAAATCATTGCGACGGTTTCCAGCAACACCTTTTTCTTTCCAGTGATTAGTGGAGTCGCACTCTGTTTCATCAATTGGTCCACTTTCTTCTTCCTCGATAAGATCAGCAACCACAAGAGTCGTGATGGACAATAGCATGCATAAGCGAGTGTCCAAGCGGGGCATAGGACCCTCAATAGGATCCCTTTCCTACCATTTAATAAAGAATAAGAGATAAGCCGTGTCAAAGATTCAAACTTCTTCAGATTATAGTATAAGATTCACACTGAAAGCTAGAGATTAGTAGTGATAGAACCCTACAGGATGAAGTTTGGCTCCAGCAAATCAAGACGATTGAGACAAGTAATTTAGTCATGTACTTGCTATCAGACTAAAATGAAACTCAACCAACCACTGGATAAATTTCATCCCCAGACATTTAATTCAAACAACAGTACCAGAGTATAAAACAAAAACCTAGTCAGAAATACACATAAAAGAAGTGAAGCACCGATTAAAGTATAAAACAAAAACAAAAGAAGACGCAACATAACACTGTATATATCTAAGGCGGACACCAAATGGATTTAGTAACCAGAAGTCAAACTCAAATTCTGTAAGAAAGCACCATAATGTTGTAACCCAGAAAAGTTTTGCAAAAAGAATATTCATTCAAATGAATAATAAAAAATGGAAAAGTAATTCAGCAATAATAACTTTGAGTTCAGCCATAAGAGTTCTAACCCTTTGAACAAGACGGAGAACAGAGATCCAAAGGCCTAAAAAGGTGTCATGCCAGGTGGTGTGGTTTATTGCTTGGAGGGTTTTCAAAAAACCTGCACGAAGAGAACCTCTAGTTATCATTATTTACTGGTATAGAACTGAAGTAAACAAGTTTTGAAAAATTATATCAGGGCCCATGGAATAAAGTCTGCCTTTACCAGTTATGATTTCAATGGCGCTTGTTGCATTAACTTGATATCCATCCATGGCATCTTCCAATACTAAATCAAGAGGAAGCCAAAGAGCAGAACGACTAGCCCCATGGCACAAACTAGGAGAGGAGCCAAAAGCCAGAACTGCATGGAATTTTTGCATTAAACTTGTTTTGCAATCTCGAGACAAGACAATGCGCGTATCTAAAATAAACTGGAGAATAGCTTCAGATGTTAAAGTCTGCGAGTTTCTGAGTGCAGATGAAAGTTCTCCAAGCAGCTGTAATCGCTGGATGAAGCCTACCCAGTGAGTGGGCCTGATAAAGTTGCAGGAGAATAGTAAGCAAGATATCTTCTTTAAAGACAAGGAACCCAAGCAAGAAACTGGTTATGGTGCCAGTGAAGAGACATTACAGTCTGTAGTTTAATGAAAGACCTAAATTTAGTATGTGAAATGGCAAGGATCATGAAGCTAACCCTAAACAAATAAGATAAAGCTCTGTAGACAACAAACTGAGTTCCTACATATTATGTATACACACACACACTCTGATGTTCCAAATGAAACTCTTAGCTAAAAGTAAAAACAAAATATGAAGTAAGAAAATGCTGCAGATTAATACATAACTAAAGTGGGATACATAAAGATCAATAAACAATTGTCATAGAAACAAAGCACATACAAGTTTCGGCCTGCCAAGTAAAGAATCCTGGATGTCACATTGTTTTGCAGAAATTTTCCAATAATCTCAATTGACAACGTAGTATTTGAATTCAGCAATCTCTCATTATGTTCTGTCATATTCCCATCATAAGTATTATGACCATCTATCTCCATGTCTTGAGGGTATGTTGCCCACCTAGACTTCTTTTCTGGGGTATGTTCCAGCAACCCTTCATCATCTAATAATGCATCAACCAACTGCCACACAGTTGTAAGGATAAACTCAACCACAAGAATCCCAGGTTCATTTGCTTGCTGACCAAACATCTGGGAAAGATGAAGAGCAGTATCTACTGAACTCATCACCCTATATGGAAAGAATTAGTTAGAATCTACATATGGGGAGCCTAATCAATGTAGTAATAGCCAAATAAATTATCTAAATATGGCAAGTTATATAGCAACGCAATAATTGAACAAAATAAAAAGATTAATATCAAGAACTAAACAATTCACAAGGGGGGATACAAGAAGTAGAAGAAGATTTTCTTGTGTGATGTCATCTGAACCGTACAACTTGGGTTTTATTAGTTAAATTAGACTACAATTGCAAAACAAAAGGTTATATGTTATAGAAACATTTTTAAATGTGGGATCTAAATGAGAGATGTAATATACTAAGATGTAATGCAATTATTATTGTCCATGGCATGCAATACGCTCTATCCATAAGAGCAGATAAAATCCACCTGGCTAAGGACATTGCATGGCAGTTTAATGTTTTTTCCTCTGCTATTACCATTATTTGACTATCTTTTGTCGACAGTCCATGTTTACATGGTGGTGGTGTAGCAAAGATGATCATTAAAGCACAAACGAAGGGATGACAATCTTACTTATTGGCTGATGAATCACAAGGTCAAGTGCCATATTTAGACCCTAACATTCTAAAAACATCCATGGCAGAGGTTTTATAAATTTAAATTGATAATGTATGTCACAGTTAAAAGATTTTTACATAATCATAAGCTAAAACATCTCGAATTTATGTTTATCTTGGTATCATATTCCTGTCCCACTTATGTACTCATGTTTGGCTAGAGATCTGAGCCAGCCTAGAAAGGCAAACTTTTGATATAGGTATTTGCCTAGGAAACATCTTTAATATCAATCAAAGAAGGAAAAAACTTCAATAATATGTCCACAAGTACACTAAAAAGTATATTTGATAGAATCAATAATTCAATACAATTTTTTTTAAACAATAATTCAATACAATTTCAACAAGAGGTGGCTTCCTGTCCTCGTATGAAATGGGAACAGTTTTCCAAAAATTGAATCATAATCTCTGTCTGTGTACATAAAGCGACATGTAAACTGTAGATGAGAAGATAACCAGTAAAGGATATGCAGCTATACTAACTTGTCAACGTTTTGTAAACAGGGTAAAATTGACAATTAATATAAACTACTAATAAATAACAATACTCACTTTTGATAATTTGGCCCATTTATTTGAGATTTAAGAGTAAAAGCATGTATTTTCAGGAGTTCCATATACAGCCTGTATGCTGCTGGCTGTGAACGCCGATTTGGTATGACTCTGCAGAAAGAATAATACGGAAAATGTCACTTAAAATGCATCAAATCATGTATCGTAAAACAATGGATTACATACAATGGTGTGGGCTCCATCATTATATGTAGATCATTCACTTTATATTTATCCAATATGTGACTTTATCACCTACTTCAACACTTCCTTCACGTGTGAACCTCACATTTTCAGGTCTTTTAAATCGGCACTCCCCTTCACGTGTAGGTATTTTCCTTCTACACATGGACCACTACAAGCATGTGCTTTTACAAGTGGGGCGGAGACCACACGAGGAGGCAACATAAACGGGTCACCTTTGAGCCAAGGCCTAAAACAATACCAATCCTTTTGCAAGTGGGCCAAAGACCTTCAGACCAAAGCCTAGAGCAATACCAGTTCTAATAGAATATTAAATTTAATAATGTGTTTATATAACGGTTTGGGTTTCCACTGCTAGAATGTCAACCTTATTAATAGGGTTTGGCTTCCACCATTATATGTACCTCATTCACTTTATATTTATCCAATGTGAAATTTTATGCCCACTTCAACAGCTTGCAAGAGTACATGCAGAATGTGAAGATTCACAAATACATGATATCTTATAACCACTACTCAATGATGTGATATTAGCCATCCTAGCCTAAAGTTGAAGGTTTATCTAAGTTCACAATAATACCTAAGGCTGCGTTTGATCGTTTGGATTGGATAACTATAGATTGGATAGCAATGATGGATTACGACAG
>JAYMTF010006442.1:0-10256 GCA_036897485.1 Pelargonium nanum
GTAAACAATCGCCTCCACCTCCCGACCGGAGACAGCTACCGCCGCACAACACTCCGCACAAAGCAACTAAAAAAACAAAACTTGCCAACATGACAAAAACTCACCGTCCTGATGAGAAAGCCCATTTTTCCTTATAAGAATATAAGGTTATTCAATAAGAGAAGTTTGAACCACCACCGATCAAAAGAGACCAACGGTGGTTCAAAGAAAAGTTGTAGAAGAAGAAATAGAGAAGACGGCTGGGGTTTACAGAGAAAAAAAAAAGATAAAAAGAGATATCTCATTGTTATGTACATAACTCATTTTAGTTGCTTATGTATTAATTTGTTTTTTACTTTTTTTTAACGGAAATTCGTTTTTTACTTTATATTTAAACAACTATAATATCTCAAAAATGTTCTATTTTCGTTTATGATTTATGTCCGAAATAAATGTTTTGTTTCCCTTACATATAATGTTTGTTTGAGTGTTTTTTTCTAAATAGTTACGCAGAATTATCTATTTAGTTTGTTGCAACTCACATATATATGAGTGTGTAATATATCACAAAATCAATAACTTCATTTACTTATTTTCTTAAATAAAAATCAACACATCAGTTTGGGCCGGAAAATATTTCTTTCCGAATTGATATCTAATTTGATTTGTGTTTTAATTTAGAGCTTAATTGAATCAGTGCCATCAAATTAGTCCGAAGTGACAGCTTTTCATATAACAGTTTTGAAATGACGTCCATGTGTCATTTCAATTTGCTAATTTTAGTAACAAAATTGATCTAAAACAAAATTATATATTCAGAGTGTAAGAGCGTCTGGTAAATTTAGATATTGTCACAATTATTTTAAGACGAATAAGATATTTTCATTTTCAAACCAATAAACTAAGCAACGACAACCAACAAACTGAATAATTTGGTTATAATAAAAAGGCACATGGGTGGATCAATTATTGATTACTTGATTACAAATTGCAAATCTACCTATGTGTGGACATTTGTCTCTAAAATAGTCAATTTCCGTAGTCTGAAACGCACGCAACACAAACACAACAACAATACTTAGCGCGTCAATCAACTAGCCGAAGTTGTTACAACTAATTAAGTTATTATATTTGAGTATAAGAGAATACAATTGTGTTAAAATATAGTAGGAAAAAACTATGTTGCATTTGGAATCACCCCGCTAATGGGCCGAGTCTAAATACATAAGTATGTTTATCAGACTAACTTTTCGTTAGCCCATGAACTGATCATGGGCCAAAACGAGAGTAAGTTAGTAAATATTCCTCGTAGGTTCATCAGGCCACCTCTTGACATTCAAGACCAGTATTATGGAGACAATCTGATAATAACCATTGGATCGTTATCTTATTTGCGAACTCTAATCATTCAATCACAATTCAAATTAACTAACCTATGGTTTAAAAAAAATTAACACTATAGTTGAAAATGGACAATTATATTAGCCCACTACACTACACTTTGCTAATGACCTAGGCCCAATAAACATCCACCAAAACAAATCTAAACCACCACATTAACTATGTTTAAGGTTCATAATTTAGATTTTGGATTCAAAACAGCATGGTCACACACATGAAGAGGTGCGGGCTGCGATTTTGAGTCAAGTTTACGCGTAGATTGCGTAATCTCGCGTGGATTTGATCATCTGATCAGACCCAAAATGTGATTGGGCCCGTCTTAAACAAGTAGAACTCAAAAAAATACTTATCAAATTTCGAGTACCAATGAGATCATATATAAGTTAATATTTCAAAATTCAGATCGATTTTCTTTCAGTTCTAAGTCGAAAAGTCACGGCTCGAACTTGGTTCATAAGATGTGGGTGTCCATACAGGTTTTACATGAAGGTTTTTATTTGTAACCGAAAATATTTTTAGGTAATTAGAATAATGTTAAAACTCTAAATGTCTCAAAATGTTACTGAGTAAATCAAAATCAAAAAATTAAAATTAATGGTTCATAAATCCAAATCATAAAATAAATTGTAAAAAGCCACGAAACGACGTCGCATTACCCCCACCGACAGTTTATTTCAAAGTCAACACCGGACCAGCTTTATCCGCACTTTACTCTGTTTCCGCCACCAAAACTAAAAAACAGTTTCGCGATGAAACCAAAAATCACCACATAACTGTGAAAACAGAATTCACACACCGATTAGATTCGCCAAATCTCGTGTCCATGGCGTCTCCAAAATCGATACTTTTCGCGTCGATCGCGATCTCGGTGCTGTTAATCGAATTGGGTTCGTGTCAATCGGAGCTCGAGAATCTCGAATCGGAGCAAACCACCGAATGCACCAACCGTTGGATCCACATCCGGCGGCTCCCGCCGCGGTTCAATCTCGATCTCCTCGCGAACTGCTCCAACTACCCCATTTTCGACGATTTCTGCCCCTATTTGGCCAATCACGGCCTCGGCCAGAAAACCCACAACCGTTCCCGGAGCTGGTACCGGACCGACCCGTTCATGTTCGAGCTCTACTTCCACCGGAGAATGCTCGAGTACCCGTGTCTCACCTCCGATCCCGGCATCGCCGACGCCGTTTATTTGCCCTACTACGCCGGCCTCGACGCCCTCCGGTACCTCTACGGCGCCGACGTCAACGCCAGCGCCGATCACGGCCTCGAATTGTACCGATTCCTTCAGTCCAACGACCAGGAAATCTGGACCCGGAGGTCCGGGTCGGATCATTTCCTCGTCATGGCCCGACCCGCCTGGGACTTCTCCCAGAAACCCGACGCCGACCCGCCGCTCTGGGGGACGTCGTTTCTGGAGCTCCCGGAGTTTTTTAATGTGACGGCGTTGACTTTTGAGTCACGGCCGTGGCCGTGGCAGGAGCAGGCGGTGCCGTACCCGACATCGTATCACCCGCCCAATTTGGCTCTGTTCGAGTCGTGGGTCCAGCGGGTCCGCCGCTCGCGGCGGACCACGCTGGTGCTGTTCTCCGGCGGCGGGGGGGTGTCGGCGGCTCCGAACATCCGGCGGAGCATCAGGACGGAGTGCGAGAACAACACGGAGCTCTGCGAGATCGTGGACTGCTCCAACGGGATCTGCGAGCACGACCCGATCCGGTTCATGAAGCCGATGCTGCAGTCCACGTTCTGCCTGCAGCCGCCCGGCGACACGCCGACGAGGAGGGCCACGTTCGACGGGATCCTCGCCGGCTGCATCCCGGTGTTCTTCGAGGAGCTCTCGGCGAAGTCGCAGTACACGTGGCACCTGCCGGAGGATCAGTTCGGCGATTTCTCGGTGTTTATACCGAAAGAGGAGGTGGTTTCGAAAGGGTTGAAGATTCTCGATGTGTTGACGTCGATTCCCAAGGCGGAGGTGAGGAGGATGAGGGAGGTGGTGGTGGAGATCATGCCCAGAATTATTTACAGAAAACATGGAAGCTCCATGGGCTTGAGGACCAAGAAAGATGCTTTTGATGTTGCTGTGGAAGGGACTTTAGAGAGGGTCAAATCTAGAATTTCACGATGAAAAGCGTGTCGCTCCGTATCCACAAATTCAAAGTCTCTCAGCCGACCTAGCAATTGTGTTGCGGATCTCAACGAGACGGACGAAAAA
Source organism: Pelargonium nanum (assembly GCA_036897485.1). NCBI lineage: Eukaryota > Viridiplantae > Streptophyta > Magnoliopsida > Geraniales > Geraniaceae > Pelargonium > Pelargonium nanum. The sequence continues at coordinate 3,593 of JAYMTF010006442.1, forward strand.
CGCATATAGAGGTACTTTTCGTCAGCTCTAACATGTCTCGGTGCCAGAACTGACAGACAGTTGTTTAATGCAAACAAGTGAGCTTTTTAGCACGGCCTCAGAACGAAGTTCTTTAGTTTAGATTATTCATGTTTACTATTTCCTTAACTATTGTTTCATTTTTGTGAGAGCTAGTGAAGTTATCATTAGTGCTTTCAATGATCTTTGTATGCTGTGGTTTATGTGTAATGAAAACCAATAAAAACCCACAACTTGTAATAAAATGAACATGTTGGAGCAAATCACAAGTTATTGCATAATACAAGTGTTTTGAGTCATGAGAACAATAAAGAAAGAATAGAGATTTATTGTGATTGTTAAAGGTGAAATGTAATAGAATTCAAAGAAAACAACACAAACAAGTATCTGAGAAAGTACACATGAAACAAGGATTGGACAAAAACACATTCTTCTTTTTCTCTGCTGTTTTGGCCATTGATGGTGGTGAAAGGATAGTTTCATCCCCATCTGAGAATGGCAGAGCCCCAAGTCAGTCCAGCTCCAAAACCAGCGGCCGCGATGGTCTGGCCCTCCTTCACCTTCCCACTCCGGACAGCTTCATCGAGTGCCAATGGAATCGATGCAGCGCTCGTGTTCCCGTAATTTGCCAAATTTGATATTACTCTTTCTTTCGGGACATCCAACCGGGTTGATACTGCATCAAGGATCCTCTGATTCGCCTGCATTGGCCAATCAGTGCTTATTTATCACCATTAGTTCGTGTATTCACTAGCTGGCATTTCGGTGTGCTGTCTTGAAAAGCGACATACGAGCCAACGACACAAACATGACACGTTTTTGAACACATAGAAGGAATATGACATGGCATTTTAACTAAATGGGTCGACACAACATGATTAGCACAGCATGACTTAACATGTTTAAGCACAACAGCACTTCCCAACACGATTAAATATTACAAATTTAACCTATTTAACATAACTATGTTACTAGCTAGATTTTAAGGTTAATTTACAATTATAACCCTTAAGTATGCATGTCGAGCGTCCAACACAATTATTTAATCGTGCATGTGTCTTTTTGGGACTCAACATGAACATGACACAATAACAAAATTAGTTAGTCCAAGCACACTGATTTCTGTGTCTTGTTTGTGTTGCGGTGCGTGTTGAGACCTGAATTATAAGCTCTACGTATTGTCATGACAATTGAGTGTTTTCTTAATGTCCAAGCAAGTTCATGAGAACATATATTAAAATTATCGCTAAACTTTTGGAGAATGGAAAGAAAAATTCGGCTCTATCCGACACAATCTTGAGATTTTGTCCATACCTGATGGAGGAGTAACCAATCGATATTAGAAGAGGTGAGGCCAGCTTTGTCGAGTGCAGCTTCAATTGACTGAGGAACACACCGGCAAGCAAAGCGAAAAACCTCGTTTCCGTTCATATGGATGCAAGAATATGAGGAGCGCCTAGGAGGGAAGTCTAAAACTGAACCATTAGAGCCCAGATCTTTATTTGTTTCGGTTTCTTTCATACTCGCATTTAAGTGTCTGCATAAGAGCTCAATCATGTCTCTAGCAATATAGAATCACAAAGTTGTTTACTCGTGAAGAGAAAAAGAAGAAGAAGAAAACACGTACCTTTGGCCATCACCGTCACTGTGCAAATCAAAAGCAAATAAGCCATCGTCCTCGCTATCGCAAGCCTGTAGAATACTAAGAGCATCAAAACAGACAGCACAAGTTTCTTTCTTTCTACAAGTGAATAACTTTATTCATGGGGAAAAACATGAAAATAGTGGCACAATAGAAAAACACCACCAAAACGGTTCATGAACTATTAGGATTTGACCAGCTTAGTCCCTGAACTAATTTTATGTTAAAACAGTCCCAAAACTATTGGAAATGGACCATAACGGTCCCTAACAGTAAATTCTGTAAGATGTTAGTCACAATCTTAATGGTACATCAACGATAGAGACAAAAGCAGGATACAGTGAAGGTGAGGCCAAAACATATCGAAAGTTTCAGATCATGGTCGCACAACAAGGTTGACAAGAAACTGAAATACGGTTTTGGACGATCACAGGAGAGTTCAAATATTATGAAAGCTAGACGGAAGTTGTTAATCAAGGAACTATTAGGTCAGCCAATCACAATTATTCATCTCTATTTAACACAATTGTTAATCTGTGTGTAGTACTCTTGACAAGATTTCAACCGATAGCCAATTTCAGTATTCTACTAAGGGTTAAGCATTAAACAATTACCTGTACTACGACAGCACCAGCGGCATCCCCGAAGAGAATGCAAGTCCCTCTATCGGTCCAATCAACATATCGAGAAAGAGCATCAGCCCCAATAACTAGAACGTTTTTGAACCCTCCTCCTGTAGTTCATATAGAATGTAAATGCTCTACCTGTAAGACCATTAACTGAAACCTCAAAACATTTACAGAAGAAAAGGCAAACTTACCCCTAATGTGACAGGCAGCCGAGACTAGACCCAATACAAATCCGCTACATGCAGCTGTAATATCGTAGGACAACGGTTGTCCTTTGCAGCCGAGTGCTTTTTGGATCTGATAAAAAGTGTCAACATATGGAGGTGTTAGAGTGATTATTGGATCAAACTGATGAGATGGGGACTAATTAAAGTGCTTGGGAGCGGTAAATTGAATAGATTTAGCAGTGTATTCCACAAATGTGAAGTCCACAACCACTCAATTGTAATATATATAGTTTCTTTGATTGACCAATTTTATGGAATTGAATAATGTCGAAACAGTGCTCCGCCATTTTGGTTCCACTTTTACATGCTCGTGAACAAAAAAAAAAAAAAACCTTGGAAATTTATCAAAATGGTCCCCGATGTTAACATCCGTTAGATATTAGTTTCATTTTTTATATATATTTCGTAATGTCACGTCAGCATAATTGACAAAATAAACTAACTGAAGTTAACGTGGGGGACAATTTTGGTCGGTTTTCAATAGTTGGAGGTCTATTTTGGCATAAAATTAGTTTAGTGACCAAATCGTTCGGATCCTCATAGTTCGGGGACTATATTGATAGCTTATCCAAAAACATAAGAATGCACAAAGCCACAAACCTTAAGAGTACTGAAAGCAACATGCATATGAATACGCCGGCTTACAATTCTATACCTGAGGAGCACTACCGAAAAGATCCTCCGGAGTAGATGTGCACATCAAGACTAAGTCCAGGTCATCAGGATCAACTTGTGCCATGTCAAGCGCTTTTCTCGCTGCCTCTGCTGCTAAACCTGTCAAGCTATCTTTTCCTGAGAAAAGCTATTAAACCTCATTAGAATGTCATTCTACGAAAATAAGCTTTTCAATCTTATCATAACATAAAATGGAAGACAAATAAACAATTTTACTGTAACCAAAATGATAGGCGTGAGATAAATCAACTATATCCAATTATCCATTACCACATTCTTTCAAAACGTTAAAAACAAAAGGGGAAACCAGAATCATTCACTTCAAATGGTTTGTCAAAGGTAAATAACAAGAAAAAAGGGTTTATGGATGAAAACAAACTCTATGCTAAGACTTGTAATGAACGATTAGCTAAGACCTAAGAGCCAGTAAACCTACCTTAGACTGTCCAATTCTAATCTAATTGAAGGTTCTAGCACGAAATTAAAGTAAGAACTAACCTGTAAGAACTCGTCTATTACGTATGCCAGTGCGCACAGAAATCCATTCATCACTGGTTTCAACGTATTTTGCAAGATCGTCATTCGAAATCTGAAGTGCTGGTGTTGCCGAGCCACACCCAACTAACTTGCACCCTTTACTGACTAGCCTGTAGAAATTCAATTCCAGCCAAGGATCGAGCAAAAGATTAGTCAATCTCAAGCAGGAATCGTTACAATATACAATGCAACATACAAAACCCAAACTTATAACATAAAAGAATCCCAATATCGGTTTGATCAGGCTCGTTTTCGCTATAAGCAACCTCAGGGAATCAATTAAACAGAGAAAGAGGGGCAAAAAATGATCAAAAGTCAATCTTAATCTCATATGCATCATTTCAATTCATGATTAATCAATCTAATTACACATGCAAGAGCAATTGAGTACAAAATCATGAACAAACAAAGACCCTAAAACAAGTTGACAAACAGATCCACAACTGCAACTCCTCAAACAAGTTGAGCCCTTTTAGGCTTTTCCACACAAAAAAGTTCCCAGATCAGCAAAACACTACAACTCAAAAAAAAAAAAAAAACAAATTTTGCGAACAAAAATACCCAAATCATCACCTGGGTACTCGAGATTTCGAAACACCAGTTGAACCCTCACTGACGCTGGAGCAGACGGCCCATTTGCAAGCTCCGACATTGGAGCGAAACCCAGATCGAGAAACGGACCCAATCGAGCTCCTGAGGCTCGGAACTGAAGGAGCGAGAAACCCAGATGCATTGGCCATTTAGCTCCAACTACAACACTCACTCGCTAAACACGAAGCAAGTTCCAAAATTCCGAGCACATGTGATTTTGTATCCTCGAAACGAAAGCGACAACACACAAACAACAGAGCTCGCGAGGCTCAGCGACTGTGTGGAAGAACAAGAAAATGACAGAAACAAGAGCGTATAGAGACCATTTTGGATTCAGAAAATGAATATAAAAATCAATGCGAAGAGCAGAGGCGGAGACAGAGCGAACCAGAGGCTGCTTTTTCCTTGGAGGGTCCGAAGAAAAAATCGAAATTGACGATTACAGCAAATCCAATTTGAAGCCAAATCCAATGCTCTCTCTCTCGAAAGTCGAAATTTTTACGAGTTTTAGTTTTGCAGGGAGTCAAAGCTGCGTCTTTTGGAACATAGCCAATCAAAACATGACACGTACAGAAATAGTAACGCTGAAAAGACTGAAATACCCTAATTATAGACGTGTCAGCATATTAGGTCTTGTTGTAGAAGAGTTTTAATGGACTCGGTTGTATACGATTGAGGTTTTTGAAGCTCTTCTCTATATATTTTTTAAAAGCAAATTCTATAATTTCCTCATGAAGTCACAGTTGAATGTTTGTTTAGCTATAAATTTGTACAGAAGTTGGTGTGTGGGTTTGACCCTAGAAAACAAAAATAGAATTTTGTTTAGGCAAGCAAAATAATCATAGTGATTGATTAGATAAGGCAATTTGAACTCGAATTAGCGTATTTAAAATTTTATATGTATTTTTAAGAGTTCGGGTTGAGTAATATAGTTCTGATTATTTTTCGGTTTCGATAAGACTAAACCACATACTAAGACATGTTGGGCCAAGTGGTTAATACCACTTTGGATTTCCTCTGAGGTCTCAAGTTCGAGCCTCCTTGTCGACCGTATGGGGTGGGGTTTAGGGTGACGCTATTAAAGGGAGTGAGAAACATTGTTACTTCGAGTATTATGTCCCGTTGCTTATAAAAATAAAAATAAAAAAGACTAAACCACATATTACACTCTTAAAATTCAAAATCTGATTTGAAATTTGGAGTTTGCAAATTGCAATTGGCATTTCTCTTGAATTGGATTTGGATTAGATTTTTCGAACTTAACCCAAAATTTGCAATGCTAATTTGGGTAATGACCCGTGACACGACATGAACAACATGAACACGATATAAGTTTAAGCATATTTGAGTTCAACTTAATCGGGTTCGTGTTGACAAACTCAATATGGTTAATAATAAGGCTTTTATGACTTCCCATTTAAAGATAATAATGTAAAATTCAAAATGTAATCTCTTAAAAAACTGACACTCTGGGTTGTCTTACGACAATATCAACATATTTGTTTCAATGTGTCAGGTCGTTTAATTTTGAATTCGACAGTTTAAACGTGTTGGTCATGTCATATCATGCAATTCAACCGTGTAATTATCGAGTTTAATTCGAGTTGACTCATTTAATATATTATTAAACTTTTAACACGGCGGGCGAAACACAAGTTGTCACTCTTACCTAAAACCCGAGTTGTCAACTTTTTCAATAATGTTAGTTAGTTTGTATTTTAAATGTATTGATGCAAATTATTAAAATTAGTGTAATTTATTAATTATTCCAAGCAGTACATGCATTATAGTTTTGCTAATTATCATTTTGATTGTCAAAATGACAACCGAATCATTTATTTATTTTCGTGCAAGGGACTAATAGATGATACTAATAATTGTATTTTTAATAAATTGTTGACATTGTATAAACAATATCATGAAGCAACCATGTGAAAACATAAAATTATATTTAAAAAAAATCTCCTTGTTGTAGATTGGGTCACGTATTTTGTATAAGTTAGATAATCTATATGTTAGGTTCTATTTTTTTAAATTAAGTTTATACGGATAATGAAATTAAGCATGGTCTTGACAATATCATTTAATCTTTTTTTGTGCCTAATTCGGCCTAATCTAGACCAGTATCGTATAAGCTAGGCAACTCAATTCTATTTGAAGCAACTTATGTTTCATTTGATCCAACTCATGTAAAGACGGCTTAATTGATGATATATATAAGCATTACGTGTCAAAATTTGATTAATCTGAGTCTTCTTATTACAATCAAACTTCTCGACCAATCGATAAATACCCATTGAGACGTATGCATATACACACACACACACACACATATATATATATAT
>JAYMTF010006443.1:0-10254 GCA_036897485.1 Pelargonium nanum
GTAAAAATTGACCTTATTTTAAATTTAGTTCTAAATTATAATTTAATAAAAATTTGTGCTCAAATTGTAATTAAATAAAAACTTTGTGCCAAAACTAAAAATATGATAACGTGGCGCTCTAATACGCATTATAAATATGTTTTTTTGTTCAGCTTTTATAGTATGTATAGATTACCAAACAATAACACTTCTATAAATGGTTAAAAAGATAAGTAGTGACACCAAACAACCACCAAATCATGAATTAAGCTAATGACTTTTTCTAAAAAGAAAGTTGATATTGCACCACTTGTCATAAATACACATTGATGCATGTAACAGAAATATGATGCACAGCCATATAAATATTAATATACAAAATCCAACATTATTGTCGAAATTAGAACCCTAAAATGTCAGACAATATCATTGAGTTCCCGTATCATCTCCTTCCCGGAGAGTTGGTTCCCGAAATTTTGATAAGGCTACCATCAAAATCTCTAATCCGATTCAAGTGCGTCTGCAAATCATGGTGCTCTCTCATCTCCGATTCACAGTTCTTGACGAACCATCTCCTCCCCGACAATCTTGATAACAATGATTTCAATCTTCTTGTCAAGCGTCGCGATAAGCTCTCCTGAGACCATATTTTCTCTTTGCTCTCTAATCAAACGCTCGGTGGATTCTCAGAAATTCGGCCTTTGCTATATCCGGAGAACCCTCATAAGTGCAAATTCCCCGATAATTGGGAACATATCATTGAAATATTGGGTTCTTGTTGTTGTCATGGTCTCATCTGTTTATGCGATAGAGAAATGGATTACATCGTTTTATGGAATCCTGATAGTGGTGATTTGAAAGTTCTTCCAGATTCCAATGTCCCGAATCCACCCGGTACTAGTGTTGATTCGAGTTATCATCTTGGATTTGGATATGATGGTAATACCAACGACCACAAGGTGATTAGAATATGTCTCCTAGTTAAAAAGATCGCCCAACAGGTAAGAAATTTGAAATTTATAGTTTAAACGCTGATTGTTGGAGAGCTATAACTGGCTTTGATGAGCCGCCTAGTATTTTTATTAGTGATGTTGATTATAGGAGCATGGCATATTTAAATGGGATGTTTTTATGGTCGGTAGAAGAGTGTCATAGAGATAATGATAGATATTATATATATGATACCTTTAATATTATTCTCTCGTTTGGATTTAGTGATGAGCTCTTCAGAAAAACAATGCTTCCTGCAGACTACAAAAGTGTTGCTCTTAGGTTTGATCATTTGGGTGAACTAGTTCTGAATGAAGATGAACAGTATGAATACAAACAAACAAAAAATATATATAATCCTCGTTGGACCACCGACCTTTTGGTACTTAATGATAATTGCATTGCTCTTATCGTCTTTGATTATATTCAACGAGTTGAGAAATGTTTTCACGTATGGGTCTTACTTGAATTTGGCGTCAAGGATTCATGGACCAGATTGTTCACTATAGGACCCCTTGTAAGGATTGAGCGGCCTGTATGGTTTTGGAAGAACGATAAAATGATTATGGAAGACTGTGATGGACAATTGGTCCTGTGTGATCCTTTTACTAAAGAGAACGAGTTACTCAACAATGATGGTATTTCACAATCACTGCAGATAGTAAGAGTTGACCGAAAATATAGATTCTAGCTTAGGAAGAAGCCAAATTAATTATGTCAAATTTATTTCTCAATGTTATCTTTAATTTTTTCGTGATTTATTATTGTATATTTTACTTCCATGATTCTTTTTATTAATTTCCCACATGGTGTTCAAAAAAATGGTAAAAGCCGTTTCACATCATAACTAGTGCTATGTGTGATGCCAATTTTTCTCCACCATAGTTGAGGAACCGTTTGTTGATGTTGTTCAAAGGTAATTGAAGATCAAATTAATTGTTTCTTAACTATTTGTTCATGAAATCCCTCTTACAAAAGAAGATATAGGTTAAGTAAAGATCAGTGCGTTGCACTGCAATTCGCCTCAACGAGAGAGTAAGAGTGTAATCAGACGTAACAAATGTAATTCACAAGATCAGTTAAAAGAGTGTCTGATACTTATTAATTACAATATGTTTCACTTCCAACGCTCGGTGAATTCTCAGAAACTCGGCCTTTGCTATATCCGGAGAACCCTCATAAGTGCAATTTTCCCGATGATTGGGAACTTAGTATTGAAATATTGGGTTCTTGTTGTTGTCATGGTCTCATTTTTTTATGCGATAGACAAATGGATTACATCGTTTTATGGAATCCTGACAGTGGTGATTTGAAAGTTCTTCCAGATTCCAATGTCCCGAATCCACCCGGGACTAGTGTTGATTCGAGATATCATCTTGGATTCGGATATGATGGTAATACCAACGACCACAAGGTGATTAGAATATGTCTCCTAGTTGAAAACGATCACCCCTGTGATAATAAATTTGAAATTTATAGCTTAAAGGATGATTGTTGGAGAGCTATAGCTGGCTTTGATGAGCCGCCTGGTATTTTTATTAGTGATGTTGATTATAGTAGCATGACATATTTAAATGGGGTGTTTTTATGGTCGGTAAACGAGTGTCATAGAGATAATGATAGATATGATATATATGATACCTTTAATATTATTCTCTCGTTTGGATTCAGTGATGAGCTCTTCAGAAAAACAATGCTTCCTGCAGACTACGAAAATGTTGCTCTTAGGTTTGATCATTTGGGTGAACCTATTCGGGATGAACATGAAGATGAACAATATGAATACGAACAAGCTCAAGATATATATAATCCTTGTTGGACCACCAACTTTTTGGTACTTAATGATAATTGCATTGCTCTTATCGTCTTTGATTATATTCAACGAGTTGAGAAATGTTTTCACGTGTGGGTCTTACTTGAATTTGGCGTCAATGATTCATGGACCAGATTGTTCACCATTGGACCCCTTGTGAGGATTGAGCGACCCTTATGGTTGTGGAAGAACGGTAAAATGATTATGGAAAATAGTGATGGACAACTAGTTCTATGTGATCCTTTTACTAAAGAGAACGAGTTACTCAACATTGATGGGATTTCACAATCACTGCAGATCGTAAGAGTGGACCGAAAATATAAATTCTAGCTTAGGAAGAAGCCAAATTATGTCAGTATTATTTATCAATGTTATCTTTAATTTTTATAATAAGTTCATCTTTTTCTTAATTTATTATTGTATATTTTACTTCCTTGATTCTTTTTCTTAATTTCCTGGGGTACATGCTAATTTCAACTAGTGATATACAATCTTTCTTTAATTTTTATTTATTTGCAACTCATCTAAAACTCAACAACGTAGCAGCAGACAAAAACCAATTAGTTTTCAGAGACATTTTTTCAGAGACATTTTAAAGAGTATTACCTATACATAGGTAAAAAAGAAAAAAAAAAAGGAAAAAAGAAAGAGAGCATTACCTACATGGTTTTGAAAAAAAAAAAAGGTAAAAGCCATTACACATCATATAACTAATCATATAACTAATACTATATGTGATGCCAATTTTTCTCCACCGTACTTGAGAAACCGTTTGCTAATGTTGTCCAAAGGTAATTGAATCAAATTCATTGATTCTTAACTATTTATTCATCGAAATTTTTCTTACAGAAGAGAACATATTTTACGTGGAGATTAATGCGTTGCACTATAGTTCACCTTTGACGTAAAAGTGAGAGTGTGAATCAGGCGTAACAAACACTGTAATTCACCTCTGTCGTGAAAGTGTGAATTAGGCGTAACAAATGTAATTTATAGGCGGGATTCATGTGAAATTGTTAACAAAATGAACTTATGTGACATGGGTTGAGTCCAGGTGAATTTCTAAAATGAATATTTTTTGTTAAAATCTGCTATCGAACCTAGCACATGTGAGTTTAGGGAAGACATTCTTACCACTTGACCAAAACATGTTTTAATTTATTATTGAATCTCATTGCTGAATATAATATATCTGGAAGGCTGGTATGGACCGCAACCCACCACGGCCGACCCCTGCCTCCGCCACTAGTTTCATCATTATCTACAGAATGAAAAAAAAACCCATATTTTGGCCATGCAATATGCAATACATCAAATACAGTATTTGATTACAGACTTCAAGTTGTGAGAACTGATAAAGCCAACAAAATATTTGGGGCTACTTACTAATCTCAACAAGTATTTGCCCACTGTGCACTTATTTTATTTGTACTTGTTTCCTTCTTACCATGTAAAGGGCCATCTGAGCTTATCTTTAGGCTTAATCTAGATTATAGTTATTCATAGCTTTTTAAGTCTCTTCTGTGGCTGTGTGTGCAAATAATTCTTTTGGTTTTCATTGTTTAGGTGTATTTTGTGGAGCTTTGTTCTAAATGATATATTTACATACTTTTTTTTTATAGGCAAGCAGTAGCTTTTATTTATCCAACCTCGAGGGTCAAAATAAAAGTACAAAAAATGAGAACCCGACATCCCAAACCCATCAAGATAAGCAACGAAATGGGTTAGAGATCCAGGAAGTAAGCGATTAAGCTATTACAATGAGGATCACCAAGACAATTTAAAAGCGAAAAACTAAAACTTTGAATGCGAAGTAGTGTGTCTTCGGTACTGGGAAACTGATCTTGAAAAATTAGTTTGTTACGAGCAGGCCAGATATGCCATATAGCTATGAGGCAAATTGACTCCCAACATTGCCGAGCCACCCGACTGCAATCAAAACTGGAGGACCAAGAGGCAATTAATGAAAAACAGTCATGAGGGAGGACTATGCACACTCCCCACCACGACAAGAGCTTTTGCCAAACCTGGGAAGACCATGAACACCGGAGCAGAAGATGGGAACAAGATTCCGGCGCCGACGAACATAATCTGCAGCTGGTGTCCGTGGAGTTGGGTAAAACGCAACGACGAACAAGTCCAAAGAAGGGACATTGTTGAGGGCGGCCAGCCATGCAAAACACTGAAGTTTCGGAGGAACAAGCGGCTTCCAGATGGTTTTGCAGCAAGTGAACCGGATGTGAGGCAATCTGTTGTACAACTGATCGAAAGCTTTTTTGGTGGAGAAAGAACCGGACTTTGAACAACTCCATAGCTATCCGGCGAGTTTGCCGAAAGGACAACTGAAGCAATACACCCACGGAGCTCCTCCAATGATTCTTCTTGCCATCCTCGTAACGATCTTCGGAAGGCAGCCGCTGGCGTGGTGGATAACAGTCCCAGCATAAAATGAACGTCCTTCGATTTGAACGGACAAAAGGGAGTACAAACGAGGGAATCGGGTTTTTAGGAGGCCGTCCGGCAGCCAATAATCTAACCAAAAACGCACATTCCTGCCGGACCCGACTACCCATCTCGAACTTCTCTCTCCGAAAGAATCAATAAACCAAGGCAGGTGACGCAATTCCAGCAAATATTTTACGACCGGCGACAGGTGGTTCGCGGTCAGTTCTTGAAGTGACTAAGAATTGACGTCCCAATCGTATTTTGCGCATAAAATACTTTTCCAGAAAGAGTTCGATTGCGTGGCAAATCTCCACCACCATTAAGCCATAAGGCTAACATTCGCCAAGTGTAGCTGCTGGATGCCGAGGCCGCCGTGTATACGCTTTGCAGTGACGAGGGACCAACGTACCTTGCATGTCCCGCGCTTGTCGGGAGCACTTGACCAAAGGAATTTACGCTCAATAGCCTCTAAAGTTTTTATGACGTTCTTTGGGGCCTTGAAGAGCGACATATAGAATAGGGGGAGAGAATATAATGCCGAGCGGATTAAAGTAATGCGACCTCCCAATGATATATATTTCGTCTGCCAAAGTGTCAGCCGCTTGCGAAATTTTTCAATAATTCCCGCCCATGTACTGAGCCTTCTCGGACTCGAGCCCAGTTAAAATCCTAAATAGGAGATAGGTAATTCAGCAGTCACACACCCCAGCTCATGTGTCAAAGCTTGTTCAAGGTCTAATGAGATATTTATACCAATAAGTCTTGATTTGGTATAGTTAATTGAAAGGCCAGATGCTAACTCAAAAAGATGGAGCACACTTTTCACATTTAGGACCGAATTCCCTGAGCTAGAGAGGTCGAGAAATAGAATGGTGTCGTCTGCAAATTGAAGGTGCGAGACGGATATATTTCCCACACGAACTCCGGCCAGTCTACCTTGCTGTTCGGCGTGAGAAAGGAGCGGGTGCAGAGCTTCGGCAACAATGATAAACAAGAATGGCGATAATGGGCAACCTTGCTTAACTCCTTGATAACTCAAAAAATCTCGGGATGGCGAGCCATTAATTAAAACCGAAACGTGAGAGACCAAACAATTACTAACCCAAAATCGAAACTTCGAACCGAACTCCATTGAAGAGAGACAAAAATCGATGAAAGACCAATCAATTATGTCGAAAGCTTGCTGAAAATCAAGCTTTAATATGGCATCCGACTTCTTATCGAGCTTGACCGCGTGAATGATTTCCCCGGCAATCAAAACACTGTCGAGAATCTGACGATCTTTAATAAATGCGCTCTAAAGTCACTGGTCTTTCAATGTCCGAAACAGCAGCAGTGGTCAGTTGCCGGAAAGTTAAGCCGGTCAAAGTAGGCCGGTCACTGCCTGAAGAAGAAAGTCGGTCTTTGAAGAAAGCTCGGCCCATTTTATAGTTTCTGGTTCAGAGATCCAATGGTCGCCATTCATGATGCCTGCAAACCGGTTTTGGGATTGCTTGTACGAAGCAATCCTATGAAAGTACCCAGTGTTCCGGTCACCTTCAGATAACCATCGTACCCGCGACTTTTGCTTCCATAGCGACGAGAGATCACGAGAAAGCCGATGGAGATTCGAAACCATTTCCGCACACTTCAGGAGATCCGAGTTCGACAAAGGGCCCAATTCTGCTTGTAAATCCAAAGCATTAATATCTTCTTCCAAAGAAGACACAGAGTGCTCAATGTTGCCAAAAACATCTGAATTCCAAGCCTTTAAATATGATTTTAGTAAGTGTAACTTCCACCACAATCGAAAACACGGCTGTCCCGAAACCTGATACGAAGACCATGCTGAGAGTACCAAGTCATAGAATGATTCATGTCCGACCCAACAATTCAGAAATTTAAAAGGCTTAGGCCCCCAGTCTACTGAGTCAACTGCTAAAAGAAGTGGGCAGTGATCCGAACACCCCCTATGAAGACCGGTTTGTGAAAGAGAACCAATCGTAGAAGGCCAATCCATCGATAGCATAATTCGATCTATGCGGCTTGCGGCTGAGCCCGGTCCGTACCATGTGTATTGTCTTTCACGAAGCGGGAGATCAATAACACTGCAGTCGTTAATGAATTGATTAAAAGCATCAATAGCCGCCTGGGAACCATGATGACTAGAGCGTTCCGAAAGGGATCAAACGGAATTGAAATCACCTGCTATGATGCATGGGAGACAAGCTGAGGTGACAAGAGAGACGATTCGATTCCACAAAGCACTTTTTTCCAAGTCGTTTGTAGGCGCATACACGTTCACAAGAAGGCACTTGCATCCAAAAGAGGACCAGGTTCCCGTAATGGCAATAAAACTCTTGTCGATTACCGAGGATTCTAATGTGAAAAGAGAGCTATTCCATAATGAGATCAAACCACCTGAACGACCTGCGGACGGAGAGAAGTAATACTGTACTGATCCAATGTTCCAAAAGCTCTTAATTGTGAAGGATGGCAGATCCTGCAATTTACTTTCCTGAATAAAAACTACTTCGGCTTTAAATTTTCTGATAAGTCAAGAAGGTTTTCTCATTACATTTACACATTTTCCTTCTATTAGCAAAAAATTATTCATTACATTTACATATTTAATGACACGAATCTTTGTACAGTGAAGTAACCATAATTGATAGTTCTACCATTTGAGAAGCTTACAGATCTGGAGCCTGGAGGCTGTTCTTGGTCTGATTGTTCTTTTGATTTTTCAAATGAAAGGGATATGGAGTGTTAGAATGGATTTGGGGTTGTAGTCTTGTAGCTATATCTGATGATGAGGCTAGTCACAAGTGAGGGTGACTAGAGATATGATATGCAGAGAAGGAAAAAATTTTGAAATCAATTTTTGTGGTTTTGGATTTGTAGATAGGAAAAAAAAACAAACAAATGGAGAAGATGGTAAAAAAGTAAAAGCATAAATGTTTAAATGACAAAATAGTAAAAGCATGTAAATAATAACACGTCAGCGCCACGTCAACAAATTTAACGGTCAGATAGATCAAACTAACGGCCGAGACTAAATTGACCCAAAGTTTTAAAGTTTAGGGACTTAAATGGCTTATTCAAAGTTCAGGGACTTAAGTGGCTTATTCAAAGTTCAGGGACTAAAACAGTGACTTTTTGAAAGTTCGAGACTTAAGTGGTTTATTCAAAGTTCAGGGACAAATTTTTATTGGAAAGCTATTCATAAATTTTAGAATGTATTGACTACCTATGAAGAAACCTTTGGAATTTTTATAGCAATTTTGGAATTTTCTAAACAAATCAACAACACAAAATTTTCAAAAACTTAACACCGTTAGTAACGGTGCAACTTATAAAAACTAAACATACCTAGTTAAACGGCTTAAAGGCCTTGTGGCTATGACATAAAAGTTTCCATGTATATATATGCAATTATTCCAAAAAAACAACATTAAAAACAACTCAATGGCCACGACACGCGTTTGTCACGTGCCCAAGATCCTAGCCTTCTGCCATTTGTCCTCCTCACTCCCTCCGCAAGGAACACGTGTCCCCTACTTTCTCATCCACACTTGACACATGGTAGGATGAACTAGTACTCCCGTGTGCACACATGTATGTAAGCCAACACTACAAGAAAATGTCAGATTTGCGAATGAAGCTTGTGAAGGGGCGAGCAATCCCTCACAATTTTTCTTTTGTTTTTGTGAACGGACTTTTGCAAAAGGAAACGGTTTGAAAGGGGACAGTAGGCGAAAAGGCACCCGCGATATTTTTTTGGTTTCCCACCATTATTTTGCGAGGGGTTATGTTTGAGAGGTGTCCCTCGCAAAAGTAATGAAATTTTGTGGGGTTGTCCCTACGAAAAGTCCCCTCACAATTTTTTTAAAATTAATTAATATCATCTCTTTTTTTTTCCTTTATTCTTCGCTTTGCTCTGCCTCTCGTCTCTCTTTTTTGGATCAACGCTTCTTTGCTGCCAAAAACCCATCTCTCTCTCTCTCTCTCTCATTCCTGAAGCTCAAAATTTCATAACTTTTGATCGGAGTAAGCACAAATATATGTCATCACACACACAGTGTTCTTTGTGTAATCTTCTCATGATGCAAAATAAGAGGTTACTGAATAGGTATGCTGATGTGGATGAGTGGTTTCATGAGTCCGCACGTGGAGATAAGGAATGCGAGTTTGCACGCGGACGTGATGGTTTGTGATCCTTGTGCAAAGACTTATTTCCTTTGAGTCTTTGTGGATCATGAGTGGCGAGCTTGCAGATTTGTTGTTGAGGTGTATAAGGTGTACGATTCCGGATAAGGATGGTCTTTGTGGATCCACCTTCGCGAATGGACTAGCTTACAATCATGAAAGTTGTATGGATGGAAAGTACATGAGAAGGGGTGTGCGAGTCCGTGAATGGTCATTCTACATGCGGAGGTGTAGTTTCGCGAAAGACATTCGTCCATACGTAGTGGGATGCACCAATAAATAAGTTTGAAGGCTCTTAACACCTACTTCTTCAAGTACGGAACAACACATGATTTTCCTTCTGCGTGCAGAAGTGCGCCCGTGAGTTGTGCACATTAATCCTCACAAAGCTTTAAGTTGTGCACACGTAGTCCGCATTGAGGGAAACAAATGCAGGACTTGGCTCATCGCGGATGGATTCCGTGGAAGGTTCATGGTTGTATGGTGTGGTGATATGATGTGAATCCTTGATCATACTCGCGGAAGGCTCATCGGATGCTAGTCTGCTCGCAAATGAGGATGAGCTTCAACTTTTGGACATGGAAAGTTTGCAGTTGAATGTGAGCTAACGTTTAGAGTTTTGTGAAGGTGGTTATGTCTGTGGGTGATGCTTTTGTGGTTTTAGGCTTCGTAGATGCGTGAGGGTCTCAAGAGCTTCTTTGGTGCGAAGTTTTAGTTGTTTGATAGTTCACTCCGGGCGCAAACTTGAATACTGATAACTCGCATTTTGTGCTAGTTATTGGACCCTAAATCATGCATAACATGTCCTTAAATGCTCTTTTTTGCACCTAAATAGCCTT
>JAYMTF010006444.1:0-10252 GCA_036897485.1 Pelargonium nanum
GGACAAAAAATTTAGACAAACAGGACACTCATTTTGGGACGGAGGGAGTATATGTTTTTTAGTTCATTTTTATTTTTCTTGTGATTTATAAAAAAATATAGTTTAAATATTTTAGTAAATTAGAACGATATAAAAATATTGTAAATAAAAATATTTGTGCACAATATATATTTTTTGTGCAACTAAACAAAATTTTCAATTTTTTTAAAATGTTTTATTTCTGAAAATTAAAGAAATATTTCGAAACCACTTCATTTTTTATTCAAATTTAAATTGTCAAACATTCCTGAGTTGATATTTGAGTTTGGTCTTGGTTTGAGTTTGAAAGCAATTAATTGTTTCTTGTGCTTCAATTTCCATAGCCACTCGTACATTTTGGTTCTTTTTGACAAAACACATTGCAAATTTCAACTTTGTAATTATAGTTTAAGGTTTTAAAAAAAGGGTGAATTGTCTCAACTTTTCAGCTTGGTCTTCTTATATTAGAGGCATTATTGTTTAATTGTCACATTTTCATTTTTCTCATGAAGAATAATAAAATAGGAACATAAAAATAGGCCAATTTCCACTTTCCAATATTCATGTCGCTTTGGCGATCCGATCGTGGCGTCTTCATACCAGAGATTCTTGTAGAAATAAACTAAGGCAAAATAGTCCCTTAGGGGGTGACGTAATGGTCAAGACACACATCTCCACATAGGAGGTCGTGGATTCAAATTTGTTGCGTCGGGTGGGGTGGGGTTTGGGTTAAAAGGGGAGAACTACCCCCTGTTGTGTAGCTTAACTTAAAAAAGAAAACTAAGGTAAAGCTTACTTATTATTTTTCATGAACGTGCGTGACATGAAAAAGATTCTTGAAAGAAGAATGTGGATATTCAATAATCACATTTTTTTGGTTGAGCTACACACTAGGGGATAACTCTCTCACTTTAACCCAAAATTCTGTCGACAAGGAGCCTAGAACCCGAGACTTTAAAAAAAATTCAAAACGTTTAAACCGCTCGGTCCAACATGTCTTGGTTTGTAATTACATTTTAGTGCCTATAAAAAAAATAATTACATTTTAGTTTGTCGTCAACTGGAAGTAGGGGAACAACCAACAAAAAATGTCACGAGTGTGTGCATATGAGTTCAATTCGCGACTTGTCTAGTTGATATGCATATGAGTGTGTTAACGTTCATGAGTCCTGCCATACAGTTTATGTCCACTCGACTTTTGGCATTTTCATTCCGTCAATTGTTGTAATTTTGCTAGGTAACTAGGTTCAATTTATTTGGACCTTTCAAATACCACTAATACCTTATCCTTCGCTGACTAATCACAATTAGAAGCCACTCCACTTCAACTAATTAGAAAGGATTAACTCCACGATAAATACCTCATTTCAGTGTCATTTCAAACTCTTGAATCTCTACAAATTTATATAATGCTACACATTCATTAAAAAAAGATCTCACTTTTATATGTTGGAAGTGAATGTTAGTGTTACACACTGGTTTACACTTAATGCATTTTTTTTACGAGGTGCTAAGGAGGGTGTGAGCATTGACTCAACACGATATTGCACTGATGACTCCTCAACGTTCACACAAATATTGTTTCGCTGGGATCCAACAAAGAGAGGATGATAGAACCAAAATCAACTTTTGGACAATGACGATATACAAATTTTGAACAACTATTTAGATAATTCTGCATCAATTTAGTTTCATTGTCAAAAACGTACGAGTCCAACAAAGAACACCATCCACGCTATTTATATTTTCATTGTGTTCTTTGCAACCATTTGAAGATTTCATCAAATATGGACTATATTAATGGTCCAACTCAAGTTTAATTAGAAAGTCCGCACACATTTGGAAAGAGACGATGAATCTAGAGGTGACAATCGGTCGGATTAGATCAAATTTTTTTCGAATTGAACTTCAGATGTCCGCAAATTTGAATTCAAATAGAGAGCTCCGAACCGTATACAATAAAGTAAGAAACAAATGACAGAAAACCTAATGATAAGGGTCATATGCAATTTCTCTAAATAAAATCCCCAAACATACCCTAAATGCAAACCATCTTCTGGTCAAAGGAGAAACCATTATCCAGGTCAAGTTCTCACAAACACAAACACCCAGCAGTAAATCAAAGCAAATAGCAAGCAATCAACGGTCAAAATGAGGGATCAGTAACATCGAGTCTGATACACCGCGGAGCATGGGATCAGACTCTACCTGCAAACGACACTCTCGATCTCCATCACTTCCATGAACGTGAACAAGAACAAGCACAGACTTCACAGTTAACATACCTCAAAATCTGCTTTTGTATGTATATGTGTATGTATACGTATTCGTATACGCATACCGATCCGCACTCTCTGCTTGAGGTATCTCCGGATCGAAAATGGCGAATTACTTGGCTCAGTTCCAGACAATCAAGAACTCGTGTGATCGTCTCGTCATTGCCGGTACCCATCGCCTCCTCGCTCCTAGTTCCATTTCAATTCTATGGATTTATGTTTAATTTCTCAATTAAAGCTTGGTTTTGCAATTTTCGGTTTAGATCGAGATTCATCAGTTTTTAAGTGTTCTTTGAGTACGATTCTATTTGTCAAATGTGAGTGTTCAATCGTTTAGTGTCGTGGATCACGTCAATGTAACGGCATTGCCTTTTGATCACCTTGCTCGGCATTTTCAAATGGGGACGATTAATGTTGCTGTGAAAATGTGTTTTTTGGTTGTGGTTTGAGAGCTAACACAAAGCTATATGCATCTTAAATTCGATATTTTTGTTCAAAATTTTCGAGTGGGAATGCTCAATTGGGAATTATTATTGCTGCTTAATGGAATGTGAGGAAATCCATGCAGTAAAATGGGGGCATTGGAGAATTTTGAGAGGAACTAATGGAGGATAATGGTTAATCTAATTGTTGCAATACACTGTTTCAACTTGAACAATAGCCCTCCTGCCTAAGGGAAAAAATAATTTATCTGGTTGTTTGGATGAAAAAGGTGCGCTGTGTTAGTGAACTGAAGATACTAAGAGTGTGGTGTTTTGTTTATGGTTATTCTTAAAGGTTAACCAGAACAAAAATTGTTTCTCAATGATTTGTGGATGATTGAAAGTGCATATAGCTTTGATTCATGGAGACTGAATAGGTCTGTTGATTATGTACCGAGCTTCTTGCTGATGTAAAACTGAAGTACTCCCTCCGTCCGAAAACAAGTGTCCAGTTTTAATTGTATTTTTGTCCCAAATAAGTGTCTTGTTTCCTTTTTAAGAAGTTAGTTATGCATGAATTATCAATAATGTTCTTATAATAAGTTAGATAGTATCCCTTGAGTTTGTTTGAACACATATAAAAAAAAAAAGAGTAAATATACAACGCTAACTAACTTATCCTTGATTTTTCTCAAATTAGAAAGGAAGACACTTATTTTAGGATGGAGGGAGTAATTATTATTTCCACTCTTGAAAACTTTAACTCTTATAGTAAGATTTGTTTGTATGAGGGACTTCTTATTTTTTGTACTTCACACGTTCAAGACTAGTTCTATCACTGCCATTATGCCAATCTCACTCTCTTGCTCAGTTGATTGTCCAATAATTGTATCTTTTATTTGGCTTATTAATAAATTTTCTGATATGATATCCAGTCGAAGATGTTAGTGATTTGTGGCCCACTGTTAAGAATTGGTTTGAAGAGCGGTTGCCTTTTAAAAGAGCTTCTTTAAACAACAAGACTCGTAATCCTGTCTTTGTGGAGAAATTGGCTGCTGAGTATATATTAACAACAGATTCAAGATTGCGCAGTCGATTCCCGCAGGAGCAATCATTGTTTTGGTTTAGAGAGCCATATGCAACTGTGGTGCTTGTTACTTGTGAGGTACACATGCAAATATGTTTCACTTATACATTTATTCTAGTTGCAGTTGCAGTTGCAGTACTGCTTCAGAAGCTTGTTTAATGCTCTATAGTATCTTTGTAGTGTCTGGTACCTTTTTCTCTTCAACTGGTCACCATCATCCATAGATTATAGAGTATATACTTAAATCTAAAATATTCCGACAAGGCATGAACTACTAATATTTTTTTAATTAGCATCGATATCATGTCAATCAATATCAAACCATACTCTTCTTCTTTTTTTTGGTTGTATCTATCAAGCACTAGTAGTATGTCAAATTACCAAGAACTTCACTGCATACTGAATTTGATTTAATTTGGAGGTCAAATGACTCTTATTTGATGTTTATAAATTGCTTTTTGCAGAACAAAAATACCCTAGATAGCATTTGGATTATAATTTTGTTCAAGAATGGGAATGAGATTCTTATTCATCGTGTTTGGGTTATGATATTGTGGTCATGAGAATGGCTCTAAAGATTCTTGATTCCCATTTCAAATTTTTAATCCAAACGCTACCTTGTTATCCTACAAGGCTTTTGTCCAGTTTCTAATATTCATATTTACTAGTGTGTTTATACATTTATATGCTCAGGTAAAAGTATGAAGGGTCATTGCACTCAGTGTTTTCTCACTTGTATATGTGTACTCATGAACGAAAAATATACAAATTTGCAAATATGTATGAACACCTACATTTTAGAGTATCTATGATTGAAAGAATACCCCATTGTTTGTTTGGCTTTGTTTCCTATAGTTAAAACAAAATGAGGGTCCAAATCTACCCTTGGAAGGAAAACATGAGGATATATAGAAGTTAAAAATTCACTCTTTACTAGCCGTGAATCAGTTAGATTATGAAAGAGAAGGTGGAGAACTAATGTATTATGCTGACGATGTGAGATTTGAGAGAACTGAGTGCGTTTTATTGAATAAAATGGCAGCCTATTTACACAAGGAGGGCTAGTCTATACAGGGAAAGAAAATCAATCAAGTTATAGAAAGTCAGCTACGAAATTCATTAATCCTTAATTTATAGAGAATCAAATATTCTCACATTTCCCCTCTAGTTAGAACATGTAAATCAAATCAATGCGATAGCTTGAATTCTCTCTCTCTCTCTCTCTCTCTCTCTTTTAAGACTCTCGGTAGCGTTTAGTGACTATGGAGTTTATCTTTGTGATAAATGGTTGTCTAACCATAGTGATGTTGGCGGGAGAGGTAGCACTCACCTGAAAGTGAGATAGGCGAAGAGGCCCCCGGTCACCCTTGGCAAAGCGACGAAGATCGACAGATGACACACTCGGGTAAGGCCGGCGGAAAGAAGACGACCATGTTGGTATCACTAGAATGCCAGTTAACATAAGGAAGAAGCTGTTGGAGATTCGTAGGGAAGGCACGAGGGGTTGCAATTGGCCGAAAAAGAAACCAAAATTTTCTCCGAAAGATCAAATTTGTTGCTAGTATGGAAACTGCTCAAGAAAACGAAAAAAGAGCTGCAACCATGATGCTTGCATGTGAGGAGGGATGAAGATAGAAACAAAGATTATAAAAAGAAATGAATTCAAGATTTCCCTTGAAATCTTGAAGAAAGAAAGTTATTGGTAGGGCAAGCAACTTAAGATTGCTGCTGAAATTGCAGACGGTTCAAGAGACTCTCAAAACGGAATCAAGAGGCTCTGATACCATGTGAGATTTGAGAGAATAGTGTGATATATTCAATAAACCAACCTCCTATATATATATATATATTAAGAGGGCTAGTCTATATATAAGGAAAAGAAAGTTACTCAAGCCCTGAAAATCAGATATGAGATAAATTCAATCTCTAATTTATAGAGAAATAAATATTCTCATAGACGATAATTCTTATTCCACTCAAGTATATGCTGTTATTTGTGAGTCGCATGAGCCTCCTTAGATCATCTTTTGTTAGTTGTGAATTAGTGTATTTCTTATCTAGCCCTCCCTTGATTGTGACCCTGGCTTGGGTTTGTACACCTGCAGTTCATGCATGCTAATAGTTACACTTGCAGAACCAAATTCTACGATATATGCTTTTGAACTACAGTTGGAAAAGAGAACAGAAAAAAGAACATCCAAAAATACGAGTTTCATAAAGTCTTCCAGGAACTCACATTTCATTTATTAGGAGTTCATTCTTTCTTTTTAAGGTGATTAAACTTGTATTGCATTTATCACATCCTTCTAAATGTTCAGTTTCTTTTCCAGGACCTTGATGAGTTCAAAAATATTCTTAAACCACGCCTAAAACTAATTGTCCAAAATGATGAGCGGGAGTGGTTTATTGTATTTGTGTCTAGAGCTCAGCCAAGCAATGATCAGGCGACCAAGATGGCAAAAAAAGTATACGCCAAAGTTGAAGTTGAGTTCAGCTCCAAGAAGAGAGAAAGGCAAGCTTGCACAGTCAATAACATGTTTTCACTTTAACTTCAACGTACAGACAAATTTTGAAGTTGATTTGAATCCTAAATTTATTTTTTATATCTTCAATCATGTAGACTGTGCATACTTTACTAGGTTCTTTCAGCTTTTAATTCTGAAATTATTTTCATGGAAGAGTTATTTGTTAGATGTAACCCATCATATGACGCGCTCATTTATTTTATTTGTATTGTTCACTAGAAGATTGTTGTGTATATATATGGTAAGAGTATAGCTGCAATTACTTTTGAAAATACCTATATCTGTGAATACTTTTTCTTATTTCTTTTCTTTACATTTGAACTTCAAGATTATGCATGAAAGCCATTTCCCTCTTTCCTTTGTTCTGACAATATGCTTTGCTCAGGTGCTGCAAATTAGATCAATATGGTCCTGAACCAAATTTTTGGGAGGATTTGGAGTCTAAGATTATGGAGTCCATCAGAAATACATTGGACAAACGAGTGCAATTTTACGAGGATGAGATCCGGAAGCTTAGTGAGCAGCGCTTCATGCCTGTTTGGAACTTTTGCAACTTCTTTATTTTAAAGGTTGCTCTAGTGCACACATTTTTTCTCTAAGTTTTTCAATCAAGAACATGATGAGTGATGACGGGGGCTTTGGCTGTAAGGATACAATGACTCATTCTTGATGAGAACTTTTTACTTTCAACCTTCACATTTTCATTTCATATCTAAACATTAACCGAACTGAAAAGCCTTTTTATGAACATTTTTTAGTCACTCATTGGTCTTCAAGTGCATAAAAGAATGTAACTTCCTTCTTGACACAGATGTTAGAACCAAGTTTTAGAATCCCTTTGTTTCCTTACAGCCATATATCCCCAGTTATGTCACATTACTTTTCAACATAATTGTTAGTTTCGTCTCTTATTATCTTTGTAATTGCTCAGGAAAGCTTAGCTTTTATGTTTGAGATGGCTCATCTTCATGAAGATGCATTACGTGAATACGATGAGTTAGAACTCTGCTATTTGGAAACAGGTGTGTTCTTACCTTGTTTTTCACTTTTTCTTTCCAGATTTATGTTCTGATCTCTACTTGTGTTTTCAAATGATTGTGGTGCCGTATATGCTCACATAGTTTATTTTAGATGTATTTTTCTTCCTTTTTAGTATCACACAATCCTTGTTTTTTTTGTTAGAAAATGTTTCTAAATACTTCCCTATTATTAATTAGTGATATTTATGAACTTATTGCTGAATTACATGATGTATTTTTGTTTGATTAAACAAGGTGGTAATTGAGTATAATATTTTGTTCTTTTCATCAGATGCATAAGACATGCTTCCATTATTTTCCATGTGTTTCTATGGTACTTGGGGTTACTAGTCTCTACTCATTGATTAATTAATGCTTGCATTTCATAAGAGTTACTAAAGAAGTAATAGATCATTAATCTTTTCTTGTGCAACTCAGTCAACATGACAGGAAAACAGAGGGATTTTGGAGGAAGTGACGATGGTGATGGTCAGGCAGCACTCCTAAATCCTGGAAACAAACCACTGACACAGATTGTCCAAGATGACTCCTTTAGGGAATTTGAATTTAGACAGTATCTTTTCGCTTGTCAGTCAAAGGTATGCCAAATTGAGAATCATTGACACATATATGAAAGTTATCTTGACATGAAGATCCGTATTGCATTAGAACCATTCACATCTTAATATGCATGCATTCCTCAAACTGCTCTTTATTGGTTGTTGGAACCATTCAATGTAACTGGACTAGTGATTCATTTGATCTATTTTAAAAACTGTGTAGACCTTTTTGTTCTAAGTCTTTCTTCGAGATGGAACTGCTTTTTACTTTTTTTTTTTTTGTGGATCTGGAAAATGCAACTCCTTGCCACATTTTCGTATGTGGTACCGTTTGTAATTGGGAACGAGTACAAGTGTTCTAAATAAGAGACTCCTTCCGACACCCGACATGGTACCTTGTACAATGAGATAAATCAATATGCATTTTTTGCTGTTCTGTGTACTTGTCAAAAGTGAATAAATATTAGTGGCAAAAGAAATAAAATGACAAATATGTACATCGTTGAGTTTATATTTGGATTTGGCCGGAAGAATGAGGCCTAGCGCTACTAGAACTGAGGACACGTGTATCAACTATGAACTACATGCTTGGTGTCTATCAAACTTTCCATTTTGGCTTCAAAGAGTTATCGTGACAATAATTTTTAAACTTAATTTGAACGGTGATATTGATAACACAACTTTGCAGTATTATTCATCTCTTCTCTTGTCAAGTGAATATTGATATCACCTGTACTATAATTAAACTGAGTGATGGAGATGGTATGAAGAATGTTGTAAGTATAGCATCTGTAAAGTTGGTTAATTTTGGACTCTCTAAGGGGGTGGTCTATTTTGTTTTAAAATTGAATAATTATTCTTTTGACCACTCTAGTGGTGTCATGCTAGAGCACCTTATTTTACTAGAGTTTTTCACATTATAACCTAGCCTTATACGAGAATCTATTTTATTTATTAAACTGTAAGTAACTTTACTCTCCCTCAGTTGTTAGATATGCTTATTTTCTGTATTTATGTTTGAATGAAGCTGCTATTCAAGCTGAATCGTCCCTTTGAGGTTGCATCAAGGGGTTACTCGTTCATAATCATGTTCTCAAAACACCTGGCACTGCAGGAGGTACTAGATTTTCATTTTGGCTATGTTTTTTGTTACTCAATAAGTTTATTATTATCCTCAGTTTGAGCCAATTTGGACAGTATCAGTGCTAATCTTGTTTTTCCTCTTCTCGGAATATTTTCCAGAATATGCTACCTTTTTGTACACGCGAAGTCTGGGTAGTTACAGCTTGCTTGGCTTTAATCAATGAAACTTCTTCTCGTTATACTGACGGGCTTGCGGCATATGATATTGAAAAGGACTTCTATCGCCTCCAGGGTGATCTTTATTCATTATGCAGGATAAAGGTAGACTTAATTTTTTTTTTTGTTAAAAGGGACCTGCAGAGTTCTAGTTTAATAATTTACTTTTTTGTGATGCTCACAGTTAAAAGTTGGTTAATAAGTAATTACTGTTTCTGGAATCTAGTGATGAAGTGCAATGGAGTAAGAAAATTATGGTTATATCAGAGACTTATTATCGGCATGCTGATATGTGGGACTGTTACTATGAAACTTGTTGACCTTTTCTTATTTGAAAGTTGTAACAAATAATGGAAGCTGTTCACTGAGATGCGTTTTGCGATTGTGGCAGTTCATGAGGCTCGCATATTTGATTGGATATGGAACAGATATAGTAAGAAGTCCTGTCAACAGGTATGAATTTGAAGCCTTTGCATATTTGATTTCGTGTTATACCTCTCTAAAAGGATTCTTGGTCATGCCAGTAGAAGTACTAATTATTCAAAGTTCCAAATTGGTAGCTTTCACATTCTTTCTGATTGTTTTTCTTGTTCTTGTGCAAATTTTATCTTTGCTCTGTGGGGCAGTGCTTCACTTAGCATGCTTCCCTGGCCCAAACCAGCAGTCTGGCCTTCAGTTCCACCTGATGCCTCATCTGAGGTGCTTGAAAAAGAAAAGGCAAGTTCTTAATGAGTCTGCTGCACATGCAATGGGATGGTTTGTTTGTTATGAATCAACTTTTAATGAAACTTCCTGTTTGTTACTCCTTGTTGCTATTTGAATTTTTTACTCAATTCATGTTGATTGTAAAGAATAACAAGTGATGATACGTAAAATAGAATAAATGGCCAACACATTGTCATCTGATGAAATCTTAATTATCCTATTTGGCTTGGAAGGTAATTAATGTTGTGCCTTAATGGTGACTGCAATCAAAGACCAAACAGCATGGTTGTTAAATCGGGATTCAAATCGTGAATCGGGAGAGGATTTTGTGAATCGTGAAT
>JAYMTF010006445.1:0-10251 GCA_036897485.1 Pelargonium nanum
GCTACGTGTCACTTTTCTACTGGCTTCGAGACTTATGATTTTTCGGGTAGCATCAAAAGGGATATCAGATAATTTTTTGTGGTTTCAAAATATTTATAAAAAAGGCAAGGAAATTGTCAGCTTTTTTTATCAATCATACACATGCTTTGTCAGCTTTTAGAAACCTATCGATATTAGAACTTCTGAAAGTAGGAAAGACAAGATTTGCAACGCACCATATAATGTTGAAGCGTCTTATTATTGTGAGAGAACCTTTAGCTACAACAGTAGTTACAACCTCTTAGAAAGAATGGCTGAAGAAAGGAGATGAAAATACAAAAAAAAAATGATGCTACAGTTACAGAAACTATTGGTGATGATGAATTTGGGCTGATGTACAAAATTTACTTGCAATTACTACTCCAATTTACAAATTAATTAGATTTTGTGATCAAGATGGTCCATTGATGGGTGAAGTATATGAAGGAATTGATAATATGTTGGGCGAGATCAAAGATGCTCTTAAAGGCAACATATTTTAGTGGGCATTTGCAGACATGGAGAAAATAGTGTTAGAAAGATGGAGAAAAATGAATTTTTCAGTGCATTGTCTTGCTTTTGCTTTGTCACATCGCTTTTATCATCATTCGTATGTTGATACTCTTGCACCTGGTGGAACAATTTGAAAGAGGCCCAATGAAGATAAGGAAGTGATGAATGGTGTATTTTCTGCATTTGAAAAAATAGCATCAGACACGGAAGAATGCAAAGTGTTACGCAAACAATTTCATAATTTTCATACGCATCGAGGACTTTTTGTGAAAACTACTGCTCATGAAGATGCTACTACAATGAATGTTATAGATTGGTGGTCAATTTATGGATCAGAAACACCAGAGCTTGCTGAAGTTGCAATAAAATTTTTATCACAACCAATTTGTAGGTTGAATTCTGCAAGAGCTAAGAAATTAGTGTA
The DNA here is from genome assembly GCA_036897485.1 of Pelargonium nanum. Taxonomy (NCBI): domain Eukaryota; kingdom Viridiplantae; phylum Streptophyta; class Magnoliopsida; order Geraniales; family Geraniaceae; genus Pelargonium; species Pelargonium nanum. Next base: position 956 of record JAYMTF010006445.1, read on the forward strand.
TATTCACTCAAACATTCAACTTTTATCAAGATTTGATGAAAATTATAAACGTGGATCTTTTAGAAATTGGGACGTTGATCCGGAAAACACCATTATTGATGAGTCGCTCGTGAAGTTGGAAGAGTTGAAGTGGCAACCAGTGGATGACAATGACTTTGCTTCTCAAACTAATAAGAAGCTCGACAATAAATGAAAGATGTCCATCTAGTATTTTAGTTATTTATATAGTTATAGAATTTTTATGTTTAGAAATAAATAAAAAAGAACTTAAAAGTTCTTAGTCAATGATCAATAAATGTTTTGAGAATATATTATTATTATTCATATATTTTTAGATTGAGAATTATTTAATTAATAATGTTATTACTAAATGTTTTATATTGATTATTTAATATCATAAAAGTTATTTAGTATGTATTTAGAAAATAAATAAATATTTCACGTTCCGCAAAAAAGAATCACGTTCCGAACTAACGTTCCACGTTCCGAATTGAGTGTTGCGAAGAAGCCTATCCCCAACGTTCCAAACTATAAAATTATTACGTTTTGCGTTCCCGTTCTCGTTCCACGTACCGTAACGTTCCACGTTCCTGGTAACTTACTTATAAGAGTGATTATGGTATAAAGTTATTAATTTTAAGCACGTGAGAAATACTTAAAGAAAAAAGGTGTCCATTATGTTATGTTTGACAAACGATGCAATTTAAACAAACAATATGTAGTTAGTTGCAAGTTGCAACGACATCGATACATAACATAAAAATTTCCATGCATATGTTTGTCATCATCCCTTGTTATAATGTTATCTTAAATAAAAAAGAACTTTACACGTGGAATGGCTTGTTATAACTCGCACGTGCACATTCATTCTACGCCAACCACTCAAGCCATTCCACGTGTAATGTCTTCATCTCACGCGCCAGCCAAGGCCCTGCGAAAAATAAATGTCAAGAAATAAGTAACACAAAATTGCATTAAAAAAATAAAAAAAAAAAAAAGAAGAAGAAAAAGAGCTTGATTTTTCTCTCTCCTCTCTCTTGTTTTGTTCTCTGGAATTTGCCAAAGAATAGGAGAGGCTCTGGTTTTGAAAGCAGAACAGATCTAGGGTTAGGGAAGCAGAAGATCTGGATTTGGTTGACGACGACGGACAAGAAGCATCCTGAAGAAAGAGCAAGGAAGATGAGCTTGAATTCGGGGCCTCCCTCCTCAAATGCTCATGGGAATATTGATCAATACATTTCTCAACTCATGCAATGCAAGCCCCTGTCTGAGCAAGAGGTAATGTACTTCCATTTTTATTTTATTTTATTTTATTTCCATTTTCTATTGCAAGATTGTGTGAATTATGTTTGGTTTGATTAGCGTGGATCAATACATTTCTGCCTGTTTTCGTGCTAGTCTGCATAGGTGTATGATCTATGTATTTTGTATACCAATTTAGACATCTAGTCACAGATTCTTAGAAGCTTTAAATTTGGGGTTGCAATGTGGCAGTTTTGGAATTGTTTTGGAGGATTTGATCACTAGGTTCCCGTATAGCTGTGATACATACATTTTAGAATATTTGGCTCATGGATCCATTATGTTTTCTCTTATTTTTCTCATCTTTTGGTTTTGATTATTGAAGATTTATTGGAGCTGTACTTTTGAGTTTGGTTTCATGGTTTTCTTTTGTTGGATGGTTGTGTGGAAAAAAATTAAGAAGAAAATAATATGAGCTTCTTCTTATTGCTATTCATGTTGATGGGCGTACTTTTAGCTTGAATTTTATCTATGTAATGCCTTGGGGGACATGATCTATGAGGTGGGTGAGATGAGTGATAGTTATCTTCAATAGCAAATGCCAACTTTCGTTTCTCAATGGTACATAGGGTCTTATAGTGGATTGAGGACAAAAGGGGAATGTGGATGTTATGGTAGTTTTTATTGATCTTGTTTTATGGTATGTTAGTTGAAGTTAATATGACAATATGTTTTTTTTCCTAATGAATTTTGTAGGGAAACTCTTGATATGGTGAATTTGCATGCCTATGATCTTCATATTGGTTTGAAGTATTGTGTTCAGTTTGTTGCTATTTACTAAGAAGCGTGCCTTATGCTCAATATTCTATATTATACCTTTATTTCATATGAAGCTGAATGTTCTAATGAAGTTCAAAGAATTTTGTGATTTTTATTTATTGATATCATTTTTAACCTTATATGCAATCTAATTTATATAATACTAGTTTAAAAACTTTTATTTATTTATTGTTTGACTTATTTATTGATTTTAATCTTATGAACTCAATAGGCATTGTGTAACCTCCAATGAATAAAAGATATATATGGTCCTATAAACCTAAATTTGTTACAAGAATTTCAGTTGTGAAAAATTAAACAACTTTCAACAACCCTCTTCTCCTCCCTGAAAGGCCTATGTCCTCTCTCTCTCCCTCTCCTCAAGCTCATGCTATAGTGCACAAATTTAGCATTCATATTTTCTTAGTTTAAAAACCTTTAATTACTTTTAAATTATGAACTCAAAAGGCATTGTTTAACCTCCCATGAATGAAAGATACATATGACAACATAATGATATGGTCCTATAAACGTAAATCTGTTGCAAGAGTTTTCAGTTGTGAAAAATTAAACAACCCTCTTCTCCATGAAGGACCTATGCCCTCTCTCTCTCTCTCCCTCTCCTCAAGCTCATGTTGTAGTGCACAAATTTAGTATGCATTTTTTCTGTGTTCCTCATTTTATCTCTATCTTGCTTCTCTTATCATGACTATTAAATTTTGATGCTAATTTGTTTATTTTTGTCAACATTAGATATATAGAATTATAGACCTTTCTTGATTGTTTGTTTAAGATGGTGATGTTTAGTCAAATTTTTAAAAGTTATATTATTTTCGTCAGTACTATTTGCTATCAAGCACCAATATTGACGCATCACTAAATCATCATGTGATTTAGACATCGATTCACCATTTTCACAAAGCATGCAACACAATCGTTACATCATGCTACATTTTTTAATTCAAACTTGTTATATATAAAATTAATTGTACCATGATGTATTTCTTTTATCATGACCATAATGTATTTTTTATTTTTAATTGTACTGATTTTTTTTTTTAAGTCTAATTGTACTGAATTTAAACTTGATAGTATATCAAATTAAAATTTACATCTTATATCTCTCAATTTTTTTTATTTTTCTTACATCTTATAAACAAACTAGTTCATTTTCAAGAAGCAATCAAATCAAATGTGGAAGCAAAGTCGTTAACATAAGCTCAAATCAAATAAGCAAACAAAGTCATTACAACCCATATTAATAAAATTAAATTAAATCAACAATATAAATAATGTCCTACAAACAAATAAGAAAACCCTAGCTATAACAATTTATAAACAAATAATTTGAGACTTTTCTTTTTGAAAAAAATAAATTTAAAAATACATTTATTAAAAAATAAGACATTGTGTCGAGGGTGTGCAAAAATGTGTTGGAGCGTGTTGGTAGTATGTCCTTTTTTTAATTATTATTTTAAATTTGATATTAACCGGTTTGCGTGTTGTGTAGAGTATCAATGTTGTATAGGATAACTGATGATACTTTAGTCTTACTGGCTATTAATATTTGAAGATTATTACATCATTAATTTGTTTGGATCTTTTTTATATTGCGCTTATGTTTGATGATGCCCTCACTTTGCACTTCTATTAATGTTGTTGTATTATTGGTTGATATGTTTGTCATGATGAGGTTGAATATTTCATAAAATACCACCGTGATTGCTTGCGTGTTGATATTTGTATGGATATTTTGTTGGGTTTTTCTTCCTTCTTTTGTATGCTATGGCTTTCAAAATTTTCGACATACTGAAACATTTTGAGTTGGATTGTGAGATGTGGAAGTTTATGCTTTCTTATGCTCATGTGAGGCATTTTGGAAGTGCTCTGGACTAAAAGTACTTTGTTGAGATTCTGTATTGGGTTAAAAGACCCTAGAAGTTATGTTAGAGTCTATGGAATTGTCATAGACACAAACTTATATGAACATGTTATATATTCTAAGCCTGAAATTTCAATTTGTAGCATTTTTATTTTTGTTAGTTTGTCATCTGAAAGTGGAGCCCTTTGTGCACAAAATTTGTTTATTCAAACATGTAATTTTCCTCCTTCAACGATATAAATATATTCTCACTCATCTTTTCTACCCATGAACAGGTTAAGACGTTGTGTGATAAGGCGAAAGAGATACTAATGAATGAAAGTAATGTTCAGGTATGCCTCGTCATAATTTTCTTTATGCTATCAATTGCTTCCTCATTATATTTAGTTGTTAAATGATAGATACATGATATATTATTTTAAGCTTTGCACTTATTATGCACCCTCTATCTTTGTTGCTAGCATATTGAACTGAAGGTTTGTTATCTTCAGAAGTGACCTTAGTTACGAGTTTGGGTTTGAGCCAGTTATCTTTGTATGGATTATTTTGTCATCTAATATCCATGCTTCAATTTTTCGTGTGATAGATCTTAGGGGAAACTTCGTATAAATGCCTTGAACATTACCTATGTCCCTGAACGTTTTTTTAGTCACTTAACTCCCCATCTTTTGAAAAATCATTTTGGATGTTAAATTTAATGTAATATTATGATTCCATCCTTTTGTTTTCTGAAATCCCAATTTGCCCTCGTGTATTTTTTGGGCAATAAATTTTGTTCTCTCCCTTCCACACTTCGTTCTTCCATTCTCTCTCATGCATAGGTTTTGCTTCGAATCAAAGAGGAACAAAGAAAGAAAACTAAAAATTAAAATGATTTTTATTTCAATTTCGGAATACTGAAAAATTTAAAGTTTATTGCACCAAAAACTTCAAATTTTAAAGATTCCGGCAATGAGTGGGCAAAAAAAACTGATTTCTTAAATAATTCTTTTGGGAAAAAATGCACAATACAACATTTTGAAGCAAATTCTGGACAGAAACGGCTTTAAATGTTATTTTGAAGCCTGAAATTGCCCTTTCATGTGTTTTCAGCCACTGAAATTTGGGTTAATTGTGGGATGGTTACGTGGCTAAACGTGGCCAAAATAGAGTACGTGATTTTGAGAACAAGGTTGTTGTACCACAGTAAGTTCATATAAACTAGTTTATCTATTCTATGGAAAGCAATAGCTTCAGGTTTTTCAAATAGTTGATATTTCAGGAAATATGCAAATATTGCAGAAAATTAAAGTGATTATTGAGATTAACAATGAGAAACACTAGGGATCTCAGATTCTCAGTTCTAGGACATTCAAATGGTCATAAATAATTATCATACTGATTTAATGAACTAATTAACTAGAAATTTATGTGATTGTGGTTTGAGAGGTCTCCCGAGTCACTCAAACCTCTCTGATTAACCGAAACGACGCCACTCCCATTGATCGAAGTTCGGGTAGATAGGAGGTACAGATAAAAATTCATACTTATGAATTATGAATCGATCCCTCGCATTCATTCTTCACAAGTTCTAAATTTGGAGTATGGGACACAAAATTCACCCCTCGATACTTCTTTTATATACGTACCGAATTGATAGTATAGGTCTTTTTCAGACCTGAACGAATTCAATATTTGAATTTAGAAGTTAATTGAGCTAGAAAATTAAACGAAATAACTACAAATTAACAATTTAACATCCTAATATGAGTCTTAATCCCCAAAAAAGAGATTAGCTACTCATCCTATTCATGGCAACAACAAGAATAAATAAAAATATTTTTATTTATCAGCAACCGTACCAACACCGAGACTCAAACATGAGAAAGCTTAAAACAGATGAATACAAATTCTCAATAATCTTACTAATTCCCTCTGATAATATATACACTAAAAATTACATGATTTGAATTGAAAAATACAAGCCTATTTATAGAGCTAAAATGGAGTTTCAGCACCCACAACGTGTAGCAAATTTGGAAGCCGGAGTGGGAGAAAACGTGCAAAATGGATGCTGAACAGGACTTACGGCACGGGCTCGTGCGTTCTTAGACAAGAAAATTACATGGCCCGTGCAATACTTCAAAGGCTAAAATTCTTCTTAAACGCAGGGCCCATGCATCCAATCGCACGACCCCGTGCTTTCTGAGGAACAAACTTTGCACGACCTGTGCAGTTTGCAAGAGCTGCTGGTACGTACCCATGTACCTTTTCCTCAATTTTGCATGGGCCGTGTAGTAGTTGCACGACCCCGTGCTCTTTTTCTTTTTGGCTTGTGCATTCAGATGAGAGTAATTTTTAATCTTTTCAGCAGCATTTGCCCGTGCACTTTAGGCACAACTTGTGCACGGCCCATGCATAACCTCTGCTGAATGGTGAGTTTTTACCGATTTTTTTGCTCTAAAAACCTGTACACTCCACAAAAAACATCAGTTCTCCCAAAAAAACATTATTAAACTAGGTAAATTACTCAATAATCAAAGAACAATAAAAATAAAGAGATATTAGTGCAAAAACAGGGCATAAAATATACACAAATAAACACTTACCAGTTGGATTTGGGCCCCATGGGCATATGCTGGAGGCCATGACCATGGAGGCGCCACGATGGCCTATGGCCGTGCATCTGCACGGATCCTATCCAGCTCAATGTCTCATCCATGCTTGGGTATGTCGCACTCCGGTCCTGACGTGGCGACCTCAAGTGGGGCCCAAATAATCATGTGTAGTCAAATTGCATTTTTTCCCGTTCCTGGCCTTGGAAAATGAAAACCAGTTTGAGCACATGTTTTGTCTCTAATTTCCTCAAGGCACCCTATTCGATATAACATTGAATTTCTGAAAATCTTGCAATTCCTAATTAGAGAGGGGAGTCTAAGCCAATTAATTTTTGGTTTAGGCTAAGCCATTAATGAGATAATAACATCTCATTAAAATCATGTATCCAGGTGAATCGCTCCGCTCCCACCAATTCACTTGGGTGGGTATAGATGAAATTTAATGAGCTGTCATCACGTCATTGGTTTGGCTTAGTCAAAGCCAAAAATAACTTGGCTCATATTCCTTTTTCTATATTATTATTATTATGATGAGCTTAAACCAGATATTGGATTTGAGCCAACGAAAGTTTATGGCGTTTTTATCTTTCTTTTTTTTGAAATAATGAAGTGAACAAAATGATAAAATTGTCTTTTTACCCTAAATACTGACACCTTATTGAGAACTTGTTTTAATAAAAGATCGGTGTAGTTAAGTGATGCGAAAAAGTTCAGGGTAGTGAAATGTAAAACAATGTTCAGGGTTGTTATCTGAAGTATTTCCTAGATCTTATGATTCATAGTTCTAATATAGTAAGATTAATTGTATTTTTTACAATGCAGCCAGTGAAAAGCCCGGTAACAATCTGTGGTGATATTCATGGTCAATTCCATGATCTTGCGGAGCTTTTCCGCATCGGAGGAAAGGTATTTATCTTGGGCAAAACTAAAAATGACTTGATTTTTTAAAGATATTTTCTAAATGGATTGTGATTTACGTACTGCACAGAATTGGTATTGAGATACAAATCAGGATTGAAATATTGTGAATATATTGGGTAAATGTTCTATTGTGTTTGTAGTTGGTGTGCTTCCGTATTTTACTCTATTTGCTACAATGTTTTTCAAAATATTTGTTGTGTTACATGTCTTTATATTTTTGCATGTCAAATCAAGTGATAATTACACGTCGTTTTAGTATGGCATATGCCTAGCATATGTTTTGCCTGTCTGTTATAGCCCAACTTTATTAATTATTCGTGTGAAATGACAAATTTATCCCCAAATAAACGAAAAACTTGGGGCATGTTCAGTTTTAGAAAACAACTTTCATTTTCTATTTTTTGTTTTCGTTTTCAGTTTTCTATGTAAAACTTGGAAAATTTAGAAAACTAGTTTAGTTGTAATATTTTCCATTTTTTATTTTGATTCTAAATTAGAATGATGTAAAGTAGCATTAATTTTAAATTGGTAAATAATAACATTACACATAATAGATACTATGTGAGACAAAAAAAGTAAAAATGAGTTTTCTATTTGGAAACTAAAAAAATAGTTTTCCATTTTCAAACTATTTCGGTAAACTGTTTTCTAGTTTCCCATTTTCGAGTTTGCAGTTTTTCAAATGAACAACTGTGCAACTAAACCAGGTTTCTATTTCAAATTTATGAAAACAGTTTTCTAGTTTTTCAGATTTATGAAAACGGTTTTTCAGAAAACTAGAGAAATATTTCATAACTAAACATGCCCTTAACTTCAACATTCGAAATTTCATGCACAGAAAGCTTCAAAAGCTTGAACTTTACAATGCCTTTTAATTTTTAAATTTTCCAGAAATTAAATCTAGGTGTTAAACCTTTTTTTTTTTAACTATTTGAATCTCTCACAACAAAAAATAAAAAAGTTAACAATTGTTTCATAAAAATCATAACAAAATTACAAAAGATTAGAAATTTGTTCAACAAAACCAAAACATGTATTAAGTTGACATACGAAATCAACACCTCCAAATATCCAATTAACCAAAATCAATGGATAATGGATATAAAATAAAAAATACTAAAAGAAATTAATACCCATTAGTGTGGCAGTGCTACGTTGTTGGGTAGGTGCGAAAGGAGAAGAAAAGGGTGGTTGTGGGGTGAGGATGAATTTGGTTAGTGATATGCATTTAAAATTGTAAAATTTAGTGAATCATATGCACATCAGATGACAAGTGTTGTATTATGTTAAATTTACTTTTTGACTCTTTGTTTAAATTTTTATTTTATTTTTACTATGGCTAGGCTTGGAAAACCCAATCTTTCTCTTTTCTCTCTCTAGTTCTTCATCAAGGTTTTTTCTTCCTTTTTGTTTTGTATGTTATTACCTATTAACTAAACCACAAATTGTTAGATTTGAGATGATTAATTTCGTTCTTATTGTTGTCGTCATCTTCATGTAGTTATGTGTTATGGGACACCAATAGAGAGTGTAATATGTAAGTATCTCTTTAATATATTGAAATTAAGAATGGAGCAGCACACCATATGATATATGGAGTAGGGTTTTGGGTGTACATATTTTCAACATTTTGAATTCAAATATACAAAAGGAATCCTGAGAAGAAAGCAGAGACCTTTGAAGAGAGAAATGGCATTGTTCTAATTTAACATATCACTAGTGTGCATCTCGTGCGATGCACAGGCGGCGAAAACTTACAGTAAAAAACTATTATTCGTAGAAATATTATTAGTTTGATTTGTATTAGAGGTGTGAGTTTTATCTTATAATTTTTT
>JAYMTF010006446.1:0-10251 GCA_036897485.1 Pelargonium nanum
TATATCAGCCAATCACCAACTTAGAGATCTAAATCTCGTGTAGTATATACATAGTGTGCATGATCGAATATCAACTCTGCAAGAAAACGATTTGGTGGCATTTGAAGTTTGGTTTTCTCGTTTTTGCGTAAGCGCTTAGCGATTATATGGAAGTACTTGGGATAAATGCAAATGGATTATGCAAAGTCGAGGAAACATACTTTCTCATGGTATGATTAGTATTCCAACTGATCAACAGCATTGCGAAGTACATTGCTCCCGTGGCAAAAACAAAATGGAAAAAGCCATAACCATAGGGAACGTCGTCTTCAGATTGCGTGTCCTTTTTCCTGAACTGCTGTTGTTGTCAGATACATTTCGGTTTAAATAGGTTAGAACTAAAAGTTGTGTAGATTGTCAAACAAACCTGAAAGCATTGGGAATCGATGCCTGTTGAAAATGTTGCGATAACTATTGCAAGTAGTGCCACTATAAAGCTCTGGGAACAAACAAAAGCTTATTGTTATTCTAGAAAGAATGAAAGAAGGAATTACGGCAATAGAAGCTGTGAACAATTAAGCCTGTTACAGAACTCCAAATTTAGAGTTCTTCAGCCAAAGAGGGAAATAAAATCAAACTTCGATAAGAATTTTGGAAGATTCAAATATTACTATTATGGAAAGCCAGTCTGTTTTGTGTGTAGCTTCTGCTTTCCGGTTGCAGCTTCCCCCAGCAGGTTCGCTGTAACACAATTGAATTCAAATTTAATACAACAGAAAAAGCGTAAATGAAATATGCTATAACCAATAAATCATCTCAACTACTAAGTTCAAATTTGTCACAAGTCTGTTTAAGAAACTGAAGTAAATGATTCCAAGTAAACATATATGTAGTTAGTGTGGAACTTAATTCATTAGAGAAAAACTTAGAAATATAATTTCTACAGCATCATCCATAGACTATAATGTTACTATACAAGTAAGGTGTCCCCACATTATGGATTAGGGCAAATCTTGACAACCGTATCAATAATTTGCAATTAAGGTTTCATTTAACATATAGTGGAATAAAGCAATAAAAGATTAGAAACCATGCCTTCGAATGGCACACCAACATAGGAATACAACATAAAGCCCCATGAGCCCTGGAGTCAAGAAGCCAGCATTCACCTATTTCAGGAGCAAAAGAAACCAGAGTCAGAATATGCCATAATAGTAGTATGAGTGAACTAAGGCACGTGATGGTTGAAGCTTACTTTTGGGTGGAGAGAGGCACTTGTCATGAGTTGGAGGAGAACAAGAGTCCAGGTTATGAAGAAAATGTTCAGGAGGCAAGATGGATCCGGTGCATACCAAATGTACATCAAAATGATCCCCACAATGCAAACAACATATGAAGTGGTTGCAATTAACATCACATGGATGTGGCTGCAAAGGAAATTTCATTTAAAATTAACAGTTGTACTTTAGTTGAGTAATTATTAGATGGTACATAAATAGCATTTTGCTTTAATGCCTTAGAAGCAACAAGCGAGAAATTCGATAGTTCAGTTATTTGCAAAATCTGCATGTAATTGGTTGTTAAGCACTCTATTGCACAAAATTTCAGACATACCAACTTTAGGTGTGACTGTGTAGAACTCTTTTAATAATGTGCTTTATGGAAAGCATTTTGTAGTCTCATAGCAATTTGGGTTAAATCTTTGGTCAAAAGGAGAACATAAAACAAAGAATAACAACAATATCACTGAAAAGACAGTTGGACCTAGTCTTGGAACGAGGAATCTCACCATTTCACGGCATTACTGTCGGACTGACAACAATCGTTAAGCCAATTGATGAAACTGATAATACTTATCAGCTGAATCAGAAGAAAGACCCTGAAAAGGATTCGGGCAAGATTGTTAATACACATAACCCGACCAATTTCATAGACTCAACTTAGATGGGAAGCTAATCTTGAACTTCCCAACCAACCAATTCTATCAAATTTGTACATGTCTTGAAGACAGGAATGAATATATAACAGGAATCAATGATACCCGGCGCCAAAATGTGCAACCACCCCTGCCCAGGAAAGAGAAAACAATTAATAACAAACACGAAGAAGTCAACTAGTGTAAAACCATAAACAAACAAAAACAAGATGGCAGATCTGAGTTTACAGGTTTCCCGGAGAACTAAACCAATGACGCTTACCATAGAGCTCAATAACAGCATTAGGAAGCAAAAAGGTGACGATCGTCAAGACGATCCACAGAACAATCTTCACAGTCCACCACCCCGAATGCCATTCATCTCTACGCTGGTGCAATTTCTTGGTACCAGCAGTTGAAAGAAACATAATCATATAAAACACCTGTTGTAAAAATGTTAAGGCTCAACTCAACAAAACAAAAAATTCTAAATAAATATTATATGAACTAAAATAAATTTAAAACACAAGCAAGCTTCAATTCAATATTCAGAGATCCAACAAGAACTCAAGGATACAAAGCATCCAAGGCTCACACGCAACACTCCCTCAGCACCAGTGCAGTCTTTTCCACCATCACAACCCTTCAATTCTACAAACACCCACATCAAAATGTGCATGTAATTAGCAACAAAACTCACAAAAACCACCAAAAGAAAAGAACTTTGACATGAAAGTTGTGAATTCAGGAGATGGGTATCACACAATTTTCCCAAATAAAAGCTTACCGAAAGTGTAAGTAAAGCAAAATTAAAGGCAAGCAAAGATCGGAGAAGAAGATTTACTCTCGATTCGGGACAGAGGGCCTCGAGTGTAATCACGAACAGCCCAAGCGAGCAGATTCGAGACGAGGAAGATGAATCCGTAAGCGTATCGGGCCATCCACGGATTGGACCCGTTTTTGAATTGGGTGAACCAAGAATCATCCTTGGACAGCACCACCACATTTCGCCGCTCATTGGCGGTGGCGCCGCCGCTCTCCATCATCGTGATCAGAGCACCACCAAAGCTCTCAAAATCATCACATCAATGGCTGATTATGGAATCAAAGCAGTTACGTTTCAGTTCATTAATCTGAAAGCAAAGAAGAGACCAGAAATAGACTAAAGAGTCTCATTTACTCAAAACAGATTGTGTTGTTGGTGTTGTTTCTGTCTTGCGAGTACCGTTACCTGAGAGTCAAAATTGGAATCAATAATGGGCCGATCGGCCCATTTTGGGTCCAACGTCAAGGCCCATTTTAGGGTATAGTGATGAGGTAGGACGGTCCAAATATTAAATTATATTTATGTAACGGAATTGAAAATCAAAGAGTATAAGGAAGCTATTTTATTGGACGGTCACTTCACGAAATGTCCTTTTTTTTGTTACAACCGTATAACAAAAAGAAAGGTATAAAAATGGCACTTTCTGAAGCTATTACTTGGGCATATGGCAACCTCAGCTACCGTTTATTTTAAACTCTAATAATATACCATTTTTAAAAATAAAAAAAACCTATCAAAATGGCATGCAACATACCAATATGGCATACAATGCAGTTTACAATACAATATAATTAAAGTATTATTTAGACACATTACACGTAGCATAATAAAATTACTTATACATTCATGCATGTATATATATATATATGTGTGTGTGTGCGCGCGCCCCTTAATCAAATGTAGTAGAAAATATGGTTTCATGTATATAAAGTTTCAAATATTGTCGCTGGGTAAAAATATTTAGCAAAACAAAAACTCGATTTGAATATAAAGAAATCATACAATGTTACAAAAAGAAAAAAAAGAACTAACATGAATAAAACCAATAAATATTAAGAGGGTACCTATCGATTAGTTGAAAACTTTGATTTGTGTGAATATGCATGCAACTCTCTAATTATAACTCTCGTATTTTAGGGTTTTGAATTTAATAACGTTACCTTCCTTATATTTTTAGGGTTTTGAATTTAATTACTTATTTTTAAAAATGAATTTAATTACTTATTTATGTAAAATTGTATTTACTTTTCTTCTTATTATTATTTTTTACTTTTTCTATATATTGATTTAGGTTGATTTATAATTAAACAAAATTTATATGAAACTAAAAAATTGGTAATGCGGCATTATATAGACATTATAAACCCTTTTTTATGATACTTTTATAAAGTAAATGTATAGATATGTGTTGAATTTTGGTATAGTGATGGATGGATGGAATGAGAATGTTGCAAGAAGCCATAGTGCAGTGTATGGAATCAAATAGGATCCATCTTTTTAAGGGTCAAAACGACACAGCATTATTGAGTGCAACAGTAACAAGACTTCTCAGGAGAGAATCTTTCAGAAGAAGCAGAGACGTGACATTGATGAACAGAAACAGTAAAGAATCTTTAAAATTCTGCACTGCACAAAATGCCTTTTTCATATACAAAATATTCATTCATATCGACTAACGTGTAAGCATGATCCACCACCAATCTCCCAGAATATATACCTGCCACTCACTACTCAATTTACCCTTATGCCCCTCACTGATTTTTATTGTTATTTTTTGTTTGGATGCTGAGAAAATGGAGGAAAATCAAGAAACTCAGTATATTAAAACTCAAAACAGATACAGAGAGAGATAAAAGAAGTACCTGCAATTTCTGACTCAAGAAATTTATGGGTTTTGCAATTGTTGCTGTTTCTTGAGAGCTCTCTGTTTCAGATATAAACACAAGAAAACCAAAGAGAGATTTTCTTGGTTTCTTTTTTACTTTTGTGTGTGTTTAATTTGGGGTCTGATCTGTTGTGTTAGTTGTGTGTGTGTATATATACAGAAATGAATGTTGGTGAAAGAAATAGCAGATTGATTAACGGCAAGTAAAGAGAGTTGCTTTTCGGAACTTTTTTTGCTTTGCTTTCTTTTTTATTTTCCCGCCGTAAGCTTACTGTTTTGTCTTTATATTATAGATATTCGGTATCTTTGAACTTAATTCTCTCTAAGTAATTACTTTACTAATCACTTTCTACTATTTGTTTGCCCTTTGTCAATAGTCAATACTAGCTAGGTTCATAACATTAGTGTACTTGGTGCTTGTTTGGTAACAAAATGTCTCTTTAGAAACAATATTACGTAAACAAAACTTAAGGACTGCATTAAGTTTACGTAAAATATTAAAATGATGACTTAAAGGAGACAAACTCATGCATATCTCTCTTAAGGGGATGATTTTGTACTTCTAGCAGGAGCTTAATGTCTCTTATATGATTTTTGACCTTCTTTAAGGAGGGTTGCCCTCGTAAAATACTTATTAGATCAACTCAATTTGTTGAAAAGGTTAATCGATTTTATTTTGTTATACTTATGAAATGTTGGTTGTAGTTTCTGCATATAGATCGACCTGATTTGTCTATAAGGTCGACCGAATCTGGTTTGTTACTGTAGTTTAAATGACCCAATTAATGCATGGGCTGATAATAATTTATTACCATCAATATTGAACATCTTACATGCATATATAGTGATTAATATTATTTGGTTGTTTCTTAAATATTTTATGTATATTTTGGTAATTAACTAATGATTTAAGGCATTTTGCAAGAGTGTGTTGATAAGAATTAATTTCATTCCTATTTATGTTAGGTTGAGTAGCATCATATGTGTTTAATTATCATTTATTTGCAAACACTCCATGATGAGGAGTGCAAGAAATTAAGAGAAGAGTGCAAGAAATGGAAATGGAGGAGTGCAACTATATTTGTATCTCTAAGTAATGTGTATTTTTAAAAGTGTTGAGTACACTTTATGATTGCATGATAATTATATGCCCATATTATAATAAAAATCTCAACAAATCTCAGATAGTGAATCAAATATATGCATCATAATTTTTTTTTTTTGAAATAAATATATGCATCATAATTTGTACTTATTATGTCATTCAAATTATTTTCAACAAAAGAAAATAGCAGCTTTTTTGTGCACAACATATATATGCTATTATGATTTTAAAGAATTTTTGGAAGTAACTGATACAAAAAAATTATTACAATATACAATCACTACAAAGAGGAAAGAAAGTATCAACCATGCTTTAAAAATGATGATGGTGCCTGCAAAATGGTTGAGTTTGGTGAAAAAAGTTGGTCACTTTTGTTGTGTTCTTCATGTATTTATGGTCTTTTTTGCCCTTTTATGGCTAGGCAAATACTGTATATATGACGTCATTATTGTTGTCATCGAAGCCTTGATTCTTTCCATATTTTTCACCTAATTTGCTTCTTTTGTTTTTTTGTCTTTAACAGTTAGATTTTCTAATTAAGCGGGCTAGCGATCAGCGCGAGATCAACCCCTTTGAGTCAAACCACACTCAAATTAATTCTCATTCGAGTCGAAAACGTGTATCCATAAGGGCAGCAAAACTCTCTCTACCAAAGCGCAGCTGCATTTTCTGAGTCTCGAACTCAAAACCTCAAGTTAAGCTGGAACAATCCTAATTTGCTTAGTTGATCACTTGGTTTACAATATCATATATTCTAAAACATGAAGAAGACAGATTCATGTTTGTTTTGAGGACAACATGCATGATATAAATAAACTAATTACATTGAAAAATGAAATTATATTAGAAAAATGGGAGGAAATCTCATGGGTTTCATCAACCAATCTTTATCACTATTTTCATCATAAGAGACTATGCATTATATTTTATGACACTTTAATTAGAGCTAGCATGGTTAGTGAAACATAATGAAGCCATTCTAATTATAATTGTCTTTGTCACCTTATGTTTACCAACCCATATCTTTTATGGCATCATCAATTTGGCCAACTTTAGTGCAAGGCACTAGAGAAAGTGGAATCTTTAGAAGAGAAAAATCTAATTTTTTTGTACTAGAATCAAATAGAATCAACAAAAACATTGATTTGCATTTTTGTAGACCAATGTGGCAATGTTATAGTGAATTGGAAGTCTTAGAGAACATTAGATTATCAAATGATAATGACTTGAGTGAAACGTAACCCATTATGAGTCTCTAAACAAAAATTCTTAATTCTGATTTGATGACACAACTAAAAAATAGACTATTTTAAAACAAAAACATATAGTTTAGGTACTAAATATGAACAATATCAATAGTTTAACTACTAAATAAAAACAAAAAACAAATTAAGAATCAATTTAGAACAATATGTATAGTTAATGTATCAAAATAAAACATTCTCCTACTTTTTTAGGGCAGAACTCGTACCCTTCTTACAAAGTCTCTATTTTAGCTTCCACTAGCTAAATCTCGTCCACATCTAATAAATTAGTGATTCAAGACGCATTATACTAAAACCGCATAAATTTTTGTATTAAAATCTTTCTAGAATTGCATGCTTAGATTTCTTAAATGGTAATTGTATATAAAATTATGTGGTGGGATCTTAAATTATTATCTTCTAGGAATGCTACAAAGAAGACCATAACAATATAGCAATGTGAAGCCAACAATTTTAATTTTTATACAACTCTTTCGGTAGCATGACAACAACAAGACGATTCTAACTATATTGCCCTCCACATGTTTGCTTTAATGCCATATTTGGTACATACCAATTAAAATATTAAAATTTCATATCTAAAAAAGTTCACATTTTTTATAGTTAAATTTTAATAACATGAGCTTATTAAAATATATGTAACAACCACAAAAAAGGGTTAGATAATAGTAATATATTTATATGGAGACCATAGAGTAACAACTTTAACTATATACTAATACAATATTATTATAGAAGTTGATATTGACATGTCCATTACCTAACACCAATCAAGGAGCTCTTGTGTTTCTGTTGAGTTTTTAAATATATTAATAATTTGAAGATTAGATTTGAAGTTTTGTTGTTTATGGATTGCTAATTATTACTTTTATTTTCCACTGTTATCTAATTTGGATCTAACCACTGAACATTTTAGTGCTCCCCAACTACATTTGCTATGGGATTTGTTTTTTTTTTTTTTTATCTTTTCTTTTTAAACTTTTTTGTTGCTTAGTAGCTTAGCTGTTGGTAAACTATTAGTAGCTAATCTCACTTTTTTGTGAAGATGAGGCTCTCTCCACAGCTTTCTGGAAAATAAGATTTCAAACAAACTGTAGATTGATAAACACCATTGATGTGCTTTTTGAGATTTGATTGCCTCCATTTACTAAGTATTTATGTTTTGAGATTGATGAGTTTGACGTGTAGTGTAATAGTTCGATATATCTATTTAGGTGACGGTGTACGAAATTTTACAAGTAATTTGTTTACTAAGAAGCTGATACGTGCATGTATGAAATGACTTTCGCCGCATCAAATTTTACTAAGTAAGTCGTTTACTAACGAGTAATTATTTCCACAAAGCCTTGTGCAAAAACCATTTCGAAACATACTCAATACAAAATAATCTTGATTAATTTCTCTTGAGGAATAATTATTGGGTTTTCTTTAGCAGCCCAAGATCTAATCTGATATCAGAATCATAGAAATTTGATTTTGGGCTCAAATTAAGCTATTCTATTTGGGCCTGAAGTTCGATGGTATGAACTGGGCCATACTAAAGAACTTGGGCTTGCCTAAGCAATTACCCAAATATCTTAACTGGCAGGTTTCTTGGGCTGCACTACCAGTCTACCAACCAGCCTGCCACTAACAAAAATAATAATAATAAGTTGTCTTGCCTCTCAAGATGCCTTGGATGCAAAAGTTAGGGTCGGTCGGTTTGGGTTGATGAAGCTTAATCCAATCCGGCCCTATTTTGGGTCGGGTTTCTGACATAAAACACGTTATTTTTTGCGGCTATATAAGAAATGGGTTGGGTTTCAAGTATTCAACGGGTCAAGTACCCTTTTATCTGCTATACTTGGAACTAATTCTAATTTATTGAATTCTTTCCATCCACTAAAAGCATAGATATCTTCTAAAAATATCAATGAGAAAAAATTGGTTATACTATTTTAGACTATACCTTTGCAATTTAGTGGGAAAATAATATGACTTACCTTTCACAAAGGAAGGTGACAATGAAGTTGAGGTGAGGACATTCCATGATACAAACTTTTCAAAACCAAAAAAAAAAAAAAAAATTGACTTGTTTGTTTGCTTTGGAATCATTTTTAGAACCTATGTGATTATTGCATGGATCAACCACCAATTACATGAAGCCAATGGCATTAGCTAGAGCTTGTATCTAAGCATCTTATAGTAGAAAGTTTTGTGGATTTTAGTAAATGGGCATAAATGTTACTTTCTCTAAGCCAAACCATGAAATTAATATCCAATTGGCACACCATTATGTGCTTGTATTTACTCTTTTTGTTTTTTAATACAACATCCTTATCATTGTCATTCAACAAAACAAACAATTGAGAAGAAGAAAAGATTGAATTTTTCAAATGGTGATGGGTGGATTTGGTTTTGATGTTGTTGTTTTCATGTGATGATGGGGTCAATAGCAATGACAATAACAACAAATTTATGAAAAGGGCAATTAATATAATTGACCTAATCACAGGTTGTCAATAAAACCCTAATTAAATGAGAGTAATGTAGTTAAGAAACCAAGTCAACCAACTTATATTAAGTAGCTAATATTATATTTATTGGATACCATAAAAACCCTAACAAGTAAAGAAACACTAACACACCCATGTGAGTGTTATCTTGAGTAGGGTCCATTCCTTTAAACATCACTGTCCATTGGTAGGATATCATAATTAATTAATTTATTATTCATACAAAACCCACCTCACCAACATCAAATATTTATGTACTTTTTTATATTATGGTAAAAAAGGAGGAGAAAAGAATAGTAGTAGAAAGGAAGGGTAAATGTGTAAATAAATTATATATTATTTTGATAGGGAGATGCATAAAGAGGAATGCAAGGAACCACTAGTTTGTGTTTTTTTGATGAATCTTTGTTAATATCATGGTAGAATAAAAAGGACTAAGGTATGCTATTGTAGGAGACACATTGCTACCTTTTCTTTTCTTCTTTGTTACTATCATTGTTTTGAAAATGTGCCACTATACTCTATGCTACAAATCTTTATCCCCTTTTCATAAAGAAGGTTCTCCAATCTCTAACCCTTCAAAATGCCAAACTTATTGGCCCCAAATGAATCATTGTTTGGTGGAATGATTTATATATCCTCAAACAAAATTTTAAATTTGAATGGATTGGTTTGAGTAAAATAAACTCTAATGATTTGAAATCTAGATATTCTATCGTAAAGTAGTACAGTACTGGTAGTCTAATATTAGGGTTTGTGACAAACTCAAAAGAGGTCGTGT
>JAYMTF010006447.1:0-10250 GCA_036897485.1 Pelargonium nanum
GATGCGAAGTTGGTTGTGGATTCCATCAAGACCGGAGGGGAAGGTTTTCCTAGTGCCTTGGGTCTGATTTATAAGGATATTCAAAAGTTATTTGGGTCTTTTACTTCTATTATTTTCTTTTATGTCTCTCGTAAATGTAATGGGGTTGCTCATATTTTGGCTAGAGATAGTTCAGATATAAATGGAGTAGTTTATTGGGAGGGTATGCCTAGTAACATGGCTGCTCGGGAAGCTGTAATTCGTGATTTATTGCATTAATGTTAAGCTCCCATATTCCTTCAAAAAATAAATGTCTTTCAAGTTTATTAATTTAGTTTATATATAGTTGCTAATATTTATAACTCGGGCAACGCATTAGGGTTAAACTAGTAGAGTCTAGATCTAAAAACAAATGACATGTATATTTTACCCATAAATTAATTACAGTATAAAACAATAAAAATCTTCTAATGACAAAAAACGTGAAAGAAAGTGATGAACATAAAATAAAAGCAGCTGGCAAGAATTAGATTCCCACTTTAAAAAATAAAAAGTAATGATAAAGCAGTTGATACCCATTTTCTAGATAATTGTTTTTACAAACCGTACAGACAACGAAGAGAGCACGTGATCTCACGCGTGTGCGCTTTGCCAGAAATGCCCTCCCCAATTCCAACAATTTCCACTCGTGTCCCGAAGCTTATTCTCACAGCGATTCCTTCTCGATACATAGCTCCACAGTACTACAAGCCCACTCCACAGACCACCTCCGCGCCTCCTCCACTGCATTTGCCGGCGCCGCCTCTCTCCGGCGATCTAACCGTTGGAAACTACTCCAAGTATTGACTTCTCTTGCGATTTAGTTTCTCTTAGTTTCGTGCCCTAATGTCTGCAAATCTATGTCCATATCTCCGTTTTTTAATCTGATTTTTTTGCTTAGATGAACTGATAGTTTAACATGTGAAATTGTTAGTAGATGAATCTGTTTATTCGCTTTGTCAACCGCATGGTTCTCTGCAAGTTTTGCTGTGAGGATATGCTTCTGATTTGGATGTTTTTGTGAGTTATATTATGCTATGATCCAGTTTGCTTTTTCATGTGTAAGTGAAGTTTTATGGATTTTTTTAACCAGTTTTGGCTACTCCTTTTCGTCGTTGTCATGAAGAGATATGTTTTTTGTCCATTTAAATGTGTGCTTTTTGCTTCAAGTTGTGATACTAGAGCTCTTAGTGCTTTCTGCAAGTTTTGCTGTGATGATATGCTTCTGTTTTGGATGTTTGTGTGAGTTATTTACTATCATGATCCAGTTTAGTTTTTCATGTTTAAGTGAAGTTTTATGGAATTTCGAACCAGTTTTGGCTACTCCTTTTCGTCGTTGTCATGAAGAGATGTGTTTTTGTCCATTTAAATGTGTGCTTTTTGCTTCAAATTGTGATACTTGAGCTCTTAGTGCTTTCTTTGTTGGTCTTGACAATACTGGTATGACCTAAAAGCTTAAGTTAATTGTATCTACTGAATTTACTATAAACCTTCTATTCTTGCAGATTGTACTAGAAGGTAACTGGTTTTAAGAAAGAATCTTAACTTTGAGAAATGGGGTATATTGGGACACATGGTGTAGCCGCTCTGCATAAGTACAAATATAGCGGCGTGGATCACTCTTATGTTGCAAAATATGTGTTGCAACCCTTTTGGAGCCGATGTGTTAATTTCTTCCCCCTCTGGATGCCGTGAGTGGTTTCTTTTCTTAACTACGTGTGCTTGTTTTATTAAAATTTAGTTGCTAGACTTTCATGTTCATTCAGTTTATTTAGGCAGTCCGGGGTACCTTTGGCTACTGTCTGATTTCAAATATAAAGAATGATTTTTTTTTCTTCTCTCCTAAAATGTCCCAGCTGGTCACTATTAGTTAATTTTGTTTTATAATGTCTGCACTGCAACTAAATTATTCTTTTACCGATAATTGCTAACATTATCTCTTTGTTAATTTGGTTTTATTCCCCTCTTGTTGTTCTTGTGGGGACATGTACTCCAATCTATTTGGATATCTGGAATATTTCTAGGCCTAATGGGGTAAGATAACTCACTCATTTCTTATGTTTTCTTTAATTGGCGCGTTACTCAAGTGGTGGGATGATATTTCTGGTTTGTTCTCAAATGAATTATCATTCTTTTTCCCCAGATCACACTTATGGGATTCATGTTCCTAGTCACATCTGCACTGCTTGGTTATGTGAGTTAAATTTTCTTTTCTTTCATTCTCTAGAATTTATTTGTTTTGCTCACCTAATCTGAAAGGTTATTTTAGAAACTATGGACGTTTGGATTTTGAAGAACTTGATAAGTAATTCCTGATGTGTTGAAAAGTTGACATCGATTAAGTTAAAGTATGCCCAACCTTTAAATTGGCTAGTTATAATAACTTTGAGTTTGTAACGATAGGGCATAAGAGAAGTTAACCACAAAATAAAATATTGTTTATGTTTGCTAAAACTCAATTAGGATAGTCATTGTAGGATGGAGTGATTATAAGGTTTCCTTCCTATTCTACTGCTCTACCCAAATATGGAATTTCAAATAATTGAAGGGAGTTGCCAACCTTTTCTTTTCCCTCTATGAAATCCAAGCTGACTATTCAATTTTCCTTTCTACTACAGAAAGCAAATATTTTTTTGTTGGGAAGCTATGCATTTTTACATTTGATATCAAATAGTAACCCACAATAATATAATTGGGTAAATAACTGTTCCTTTGACACAATGGTTTTGTCTACCAATTTTCCCTGATACTATAATGCCCCTATACCCTAAATTCAATCCAAGTTGACCATTCATTTTCTAGCTCCACACAAGATACAGAAAACAAATATTGTTTTGTTAGGAAGCTGCACACTTCTACATTCGATATCAAATGGTAAGTCACAATAATTTTTTTGAGTAAATAAATCTTCCTCTTATACATTGGTTTTGTCTAAGAATTTCCCCCAATACTATATTGTTTCCACCCTATATGCCTGCTCCTTTTCAATTTTTTATTCAATGTCAGTCTATTCTATTGTTTTCAGATGTACCTACCTTTGATTTCTGGTTGTTCATGTATTTCAGATATACTCACCTCACTTGGATTCTCCTCCACCAAGATGGGTTCACTTTGCCCATGGATTACTCTTATTTTTATATCAGGTTTGATTCTAAATATTGCAGAGAGTGGAGTTATAGGATTCTTCGATACTTTTATTAATGAATACTTTTGACTATCCTCGATACCACTGTTATCTCATTTCTGGCATTTTTGCTTTTCTCATTTTCTTTATTTTAATTGCATAACCTGGTAATTAATTTTATTTCCCTTCCTGTTTCTTGTTCATAAATAATTTCATTTAAGATTGTGCATGTTGGACTTATTATTTTTATAATTGGATTTTATTCTTAATCCTTCTTATGTTCTAGACCTTTGATGCTGTTGATGGGAAGCAAGCGCGGCGAACAAATTCCTCTAGTCCTTTGGGAGAGCTTTTTGACCACGGTGATTTTCTTATAATATACTGTCAATAATGTTAAGTGTATGGTATTATTGCTCAATACTGATTGTGTATACTCGTTGCTATTTGTGATAAATGCAGGATGTGATGCGCTTGCTTGTGCTGTATGTAGTTTCTCTTTGATTGTCTTCGTAGACTTTACAAATGCGATTGCTTATAGCTTCATAATTTGTTTATGATAATATTCAGTTTGAAACATTGGCTTTTGGAAGCACTGCCATGTGCGGAAGAAGTACGTTCTGGTTCTGGGTAATTTCGGCTGTTCCATTCTACAGTGCAACATGGGAACAGTGAGTGATTCGAATTCCAATGATCCATATTTTATTTAAATTGAGAAGCAACAACTGCTTTTTGAATCTTGAATGCTATATTTAAATTCCAAGAATTTATGTTAAATTCTTCATACATTCCATGTCTTGATCTTCCTTGAGAGATTATAATTAGAATGATTTGAGAAGTGCATGCTTGCTCTTCAACTCTGGAAACGTGAACCTTCTTTTATATCTTTTTAATGACTTTATTTTTGGTCCGTGCCTTGTCCATGTGCACTAATGTTTGGGCTTGTTTATTTTATTTTATTGTATTTTCTGGGAGTAAGTTCTCATTTCATTACTTTACTGCACATTATATTATATGAAAACTGGTACCTTATAAGCAACATTAACATTTGCTTCCTCTCATGCAGCTTCTTCACCAACACCCTTATTTTACCGGCAGTTAATGGTCCTACAGAGGGTCTGATGCTGATATATATGACCCATTTCCTTACAGCTATCGTTGGTAACTAAGATCCTGTTACCCTGAAATACTTTTCTGCACCTTGCATAAACTTGTCTGTTGATTTCTATTTTCTAATTTTAATTTGATTGAAAAGCAAGTTCCTTTGTTTTTAAGGTGCCGAGTGGTGGGCTCAGCTCCTTGGAAAGTCTTTTCCCTTTTTGAATTGGGTTCCTTTTCTCGCTGGTAAGTTTGTTAGTAGTATAGCTAATAAACTTTGTACACATCACAATGAAAGAGAAAAAAAGTATGAAATCTGTGTTTTAACTGTGAAAGAACCATACCCTATGTATTTGAGACCAGTTGCTAACTCTATTTCTAGAATTGTTGTTTTGTGATTAGTCTTTGTGTCCTAATGATTCAATTACTTAAAGATAGGTTAAAACAACATAGGAGGAAGAAACCCCATACATTTGGTTTTTATTGTACCTTTTCCCATAATTTTTTTTTTACTTTTTTATTTATTAAATATTTCCATCTGTAGCCCTTGCTCACTACTTCAATAAGAGAAGTCCCACCTTTCATATTTCAGTTATTGCCTAAAATTTGAGATATTTGTTTCACCTTTTTTTTACACAGAAATCCAAACATTCAATGCTGTGCTGTTTTTCATGATAGCTTTTGCTGTTATCCCAACAGTCACGTTCAAGTAAGTTTCTATATTCAATCTGAGTTTTTTTTACCCCTACTACTGAATTTGATGGATTAAAGTGCTGCGTGAAGAGAGTGAAGGTGAGGAGGGGTTGTTGGGATTACAGTTATGCATATATGTTTAGAGGGTTGTTGGGATTGCAGTCACTGGTATTTTTGGTTCTATGTGTAGTATTTAATATTTATATTTTTCATTTATGCCGAAATTGTTAGCAATGGAAGGCCTTCTAGAATGTACATCAGTCAATTTTTTTTTACAAATAATGCATTTCATATTAGGTCTGTTGTGCGCATGTTTTACATAAAGCCATTATTATCCAAGAGGCTCTCTTCTATGAACTCAAAATTATTTTTTTCCCGCAGCATTATGAATGTTTACAAAGTTGTAAAGGCAAAGAAAGGCAGTATGCTATCAGCACTAGCAATGGTATTCCTATACTCTATAACTACTTGCTTCTTAATTGTTAATTCCATCTTTTGATTAATGTATGCTTTGTCATTATTTCTTGTCAGCTTTACCCTTTCGGTGTTCTCATGGGAGGAGTGCTAGTGTGGTATGTTCGAAGCTACACTGTTATTTTTTTCTTCGTACTTCTAATATGCATATTAATCTCACATGGGATTTCTTTAACTATGCAGGGATTATTTGTCTCCGTCTGATCTAATGGGGAATTATATACATTTAGTTGTAATTGGAACTGGACTTGCATTTGGGTTCCTTGTGGTAAGATATACATGACAATAGAACTGCAAAATCTCTTACTGTTGCAGTTTATGATTGTGTTAAGTAGTTTGGTTTACTGAATGGAATAATAACCTTTCATGATGAATTAGTTGTTATTTCAAGGGAAGGGGTGTGGTTAGGGAACATTTACTTTCTTTGCAGCATTGGGCTAAGAAAGGAAAATTTAAAAGTTTGAAACTGGTTCTTGTTTCTACATGCTGTGTGTTATCCTCTCTGGAATGATAGTTGATAGGTTCCTTTTGTTATCAAACTGATAATTGGAAGCTAAATTTTATTGTTGTTAAATTTCAATTAATTTGATCTTTGGCTACACATAAGGCTTGGTTTTCCCCTACTAAAATGTCGACCTTACTAGTAGGGTTTTATTTGCACCTTTATATCACCCATTTTTTCATATTTTATCCATGCAGGGCTTTGTTGCATCACCACTTTCAACTCTCCCCCTCACGTGCGAGCCTAACATTTTCATTTTTCGTTAGACTTGACATGTGCACAATCGGGGACCTTTTAAATCAACACTGCCTTCATGTGTAGATATCTTTCTTTTATATGTGAGCTTGAACAGGAGGAGTTTACTTGATTGGGGCACGTGCCCACAACAAACCCAAGTCAACCAGGCTTTGATAGATGTTAAATTACAATATTTGATATTGGGTTAAATATAAGGACTTGAGTTTCCCATACTAAAATGTCAACATTGTTAGTGGGGTTTGGCTTCCACCGTTGTATGTAGCATATTCCTTTCATATTTTTACAATGTGAGATTTTTTCTATCACCACTTTCTTCAGTTGTGTTGTTTTTAAACAAAGAAAATAACTTTGCATTAAGATCCAATTTGAGTAGTATGTAACTATTCCAACTTGTATCTTAATCATGGATTAAAGTTAAGTGGAAAATTTAGGAAAATACTATTGATGTGGGGGCTAATTGAAGAAGCTTTCTCAAATCTTACATTCAGTGAATATTTGCCTCATTTACAATTGGCGAGCATGCACACATATGTGTGCCTATTCAATATCCACAGGGTAGCTCATGTCCTATTGTTATGGTGTATTTGATGTTTGTTTGTCAGGTTTGGGTTTCTTTTATTCTCACATCATAGTTACATTTGCACTGCAATATATTATATTGTTTTGTCGGCCGAAGGTGGTTGACTATTAAATCTCTCATTGGTACTGATGTGAGCATGTTTTGACAGGGAAGGATGATTTTGGCTCACTTATGTGATGAACCTAAGGGATTGAAAACTAACATGTGTATGGTATGTTCATTCTTATACTCACTAATATTGAAACATCATTTTACCTTTATATCTATTTCACTTCATTGTTTATAGTTATTTTAATTCTAGTAGTGTTATGCTCTTTTTCATGATTTCTTTGAGTTTCCAGAATTGCCAATAGACCTTCGAAACTAAGTTGAAGAGCTTATGCCTTTGTTGATTTCTTGGTTGGCCTTACCATTTTGGGGCAAGAAATGTCTTGTCATGAACCACTTGAGGAGGCAGTTTGTGTTGAGGGTTGGAAATGACACTATCATCTACTGGAGTTCTAGGATATACTTGTACAACTTAGGTTTCTACAACTTAATCATTAATATCAATTAGTCAACATGTTGACTGCATTTCCCATTAGCAAGTGGATTAGGTGGTATATTGACTTTGACCTTAGCATTTCAAACATGGAAAAATAGTTTCTATATTGAAATTATATAAATGTGGTGTTTTCCATATTTAAACCTGACTGTTTAAATTTGATAACTTGAACTTGACTTGTCTTCGTGATATATGATTCAAATTGGTTTATTTATACATGATATATTGTAGATGCCTCCACTTGGTTCAGTTTAAATCTCTCCAAGAAGAATTTGCAATCTTTTGAGTAGAATGTTTAGGCCGTTTACTACTAGGGCTATTTGCTTTTAGTATAGTGTTGCAAGCTATATAGGCTGACTAGCATCATATAATGAAGATGCCGTGTCCTGCTAATTGCTTGGAACACGTATCCAAATTGATGCTACACAAAATTCCCCTCTTGTGCTCGGTTCATGCTGTGCGGTGTCCTCCGTATTATAAGCTGTTCTTGTCTCTTACCCCACAGGTCCATCTTGTACCCAACACAAATAATTAGAAGGGTTGCTACTTTCCTCTATTTTGGAGAAATGCATTACTGTATTAAGAAGTATGTGCTGCAAGCACAATTCTAGTTTTCTTTCAATAATGACATTGCGTCCACTATCCCATTCATTAGATGAGGTTCCCTACTTCCATTCTTTCAAGAGGAAAACACACCGTTTATAATGTTTGCCCTCCTGATAATTTTAACTTTTTAACACTTCTATGTCGTTTATTTGTTATTTAATTTTTACAGAATGTAATATGCTTTACATAACAGTTTATTTCTGGTGAAAACTCAGTTGCTTACTTTTATGTATTATTTTGTGTAGTCACTATTGTATTTACCATTTGCCATTGCAAATGCACTCACGGCCAGACTGAACGACGGGTATGTTGATGCAGTTATTTTATCTGTTCTAAACACTAACAGACCTTTTCATCATATGAATCCTTGTTCACTTCCTGTTGCAGAGTTCCTTTAGTTGATGAGATCTGGGTTGTTCTTGGCTACTGTGTGTTCACAGGTATATGACTATTGCATTACTTTTGTCTGTATTTGCACTGTATGATTAATTTGCTTATTCCTATTCCAAATGTCTTATTAATCTCCATTTTCTAACTTCCTACTGTCTACACTCATCTTGTTGGACTTCATTTTTGGAAATGGAAGTAATTTCATCATTTCAGCATGACTATTAGAAGCAATTTGCCAATTACTCTGGCTGAAATAAATTTCATTTTGCTGCAGAAATTATTTAGTTTATAGGAAAAGTTATATATACTAGGTCATGTTTCAGCTATGTGCCTCACATCTCTCTTATTTCTGAATTCAGTGACTCTATATATGCACTTTGCCACGTCAGTCATTCATGAAATTACAACAGCCTTGGGAATCAGTTGCTTCAGGTGAGAATGTGGTAGTAGTAGTACCCATTACATGATTCGGGTCATCATTAGTTTCTTTGTTTTTTTGTAACGGGAGTAGATTATTTACTTATTATTATTTATTTATTTTTGTTTTTGACAAAAATCTCGTTCTAGTTATGGACACGGCTTGTCAACTTTTAGAAACTTGTCTTAGTTTTGCAAAATATTCGAAAAATGATTTTTTTTTTGAAAGAACGTGTTTGCTTTTCTCAAATAGGTCTTGAGTGGTATTGCTTTTCCTAAACAAAAAAATGATTGCTAATGCAAATCGATCAAAGTAAAACAATTAATTTTCTTGTAGATCTCATTTTGTTTTTCCTTGCAAGTTATATTGCATTTATTACGTATTGTTGGGTTATGAAATATGGGCTGTAACTAGGGCTGGTACTCTTCAATTATCGGAGCTGCATTGTATGTTCTTTGTTTTGTATATTTTATATATCTACTTTTGGGTGAAGTGAATTCCTTAAAATGTACTTTACGCCTGACCAAATCTTTCTCACTGCATTATTTATCTTGAGACTGGTTTCTTAAGAACATACCTTGGTTGTGACAGGATAACAAGGAAAGAAGCTTGAAATATGCTGATCTTAACATCTGGGTATGTAATTCTTTGTTCATTTCTGTATATTTTGTCAAAAGCTGAATTTGTAGGTTATGACAATGGTTTTCATTGACGGGTTGTCTCCTTTTCTTTGACCTTTTTTGTTTAGCTAGCAAATCGGGGCAATACAAGCTGTTAAGTTTATTTGTTTTCAGAACTGGTCGGAATGTATGTGGTTCACTTGCTACTATAGAGTGTTACTACATTGAACTTGTGAGCTGAAGGGGACGTTGGATGGTTCCGACCCTGGCGGTTTTAGGCGTATTGCCGGATGTACTTCTACTCGGTTTCTATTATTGTATGAATTATAAAACTAATTTTGTGGAAAAGAACTATTCCTGTATCCATTGTGTTGTAAAAACAAAATATTTTTGATGTCTAGGAGTTAATCAAGCATTTATTTTTCTATATAGATCTTAAACTACTCATGCAGGTCATGCTTGTGTTCTCTTAGCCAGACACGCAAGGACAGAAATTAAGACCAACCTGATCAAATGTATATACACAATCTGTGTGACACATTTTTGTGACGTGCAGGTATGTTACCAAAAACTTAAATTTTTGGAGCTATTTAAAGAGTAGATGATGCATCAAATGAAGAAATGTACTTTCAACCATAGGTTTTTGAATGAGTGCTTGTCTCAAATCCAACATGTCCTTTCTTTTGGTCGCCCTGGTGATTGCGGCTCTGTTACCAAACACAGCTGTATGTCGGGATCGGTTATTGACTCCTGTACATCCTGAACCACCATCGTCAGAAGACTCGGATCTATTGACCCCACCTCCGTATCGAGCAAAACTATGGGGTACTCCTGTGCACCCTGAACCACCGTCGGCAGACTCCAAACTATTGGCCCCAACTCCGTCTCCTGCAAAACTATGGGGTACTCCTGTGCACCCTGAACCACC
>JAYMTF010006448.1:0-10250 GCA_036897485.1 Pelargonium nanum
TCTCTCTCTCTCTCTCTAATTTTAGATTGTTTACCATTTCCTCTAAAATGTTAACTGCCTCCATCCCAAAATGAGTGCTTGTGTGTCACTTTTTTTGTGTGGCAAAAATTCAAGATGCAAATAAACAAAAACTAAGGTGCCACAGGTCCACTTTCTGGAAAATTCACTTACCAATCCCAACAGTGCAATCTTATTATTGTTTATTTTTTCCTCGTGCCTTGTTTGTAACAAACTCGAGTGCAACTGACTAATTTTCTTGAGGATATTATTTGTAACGTCTTCATAATTCATTAACACACTCATTCTGGGACCAAGGTAATATAACTTACGCATCAAAGTTACTCTTTTGGATGCTCTACTCCTTGTATTTGGACATATTTTGGGGTAGTTTCATAATTATAGAAAGATTATGCCAAAACTAAAAACTTGATGAGGTAGCCCTCTAATTCGCATAATAAACCTTTTTTTTTTTTCATTCAACTTCTATTGTATGTATGTGTAGATTATTGTTCTCTACATGGCACACACAGAGAATTAGCAACCTATAAATCATGCATACTTTGCTGGTTCTATACATTTGATCGATAGATATTCATATTTTTAACAAACACTAAGTTAGATGAATGAACTGAGGGTTTTGAGCAAACCTCCAGTCTCCTTTTAATAGGTTCAGCTTTGCATCATATAAATAGTTTGGGTTTGGATTTCTATGGATAAGGATGTTTACAATTTGGTGTACTTGAGTATTTTGCAGGAGTTCTCCTACAGAAGGGGTGATTACCTTGTATTTGGTTCAGAAACTAGTGGGCTACCACCTGAAGCCCTCTCGGACTCCAAAAGCGAAGCATTTGGTGGGGGTACCATTCGGATTCCGATGGTTGAAACCTATGTTAGATGCCTGAATCTCTCTGTAAGTGTTGGTATTGCTTTGTATGAAGCTTCAAGACAGCTAAACTACGAGCAGCTTCAAATCCCATCCGGAACTTGTATTGATAGTGAACAATCAATCATAGCTGAGGACATTTTTGCATAATTCAATGTAACCAAAACTATGTGTATCATTAGCATATTCAAATTAGTGTTTGAACCATGAACTTGCAATTTTTGGTTGCTGGCATTGTTTGAATCATTAACTTACTATTTTTGGTTGGTGCTGTAACAGAGGCAACACAACCCATGTTCTCTGGAGTTGATTAGTTAGGGTTGTGGCTTGTGGGGTCATGCATGAGCATGATGCATGGCTCTACTCAGTATCAGTTGTTCTGCAAAACCCATGTTTCTATATTGAATACTTTTGCTGAAATCAATATAGCAATAATGGTAACTAAGAAACAAGACAACCACTTTCACTTATTACCATGATGTTTGATCCATCATGTAACCGAGGAAAAATGATTCACATACTTTTACTTTCACCGCACAAAGTTAAGTGGGAAGAGGGATGAAATAAAGGTTTGCAATGTGATAATATGATTTATGGTAAGTTACTGATAATTACCATGTATTTGTCACATTTTGCAATGATTCGCTCTAAAATTTTTTCTTTTAGACCACCTGAACTATTTTTCACATGTTCCGCCAGTTATTTTTGACGGATTTTTTTTGGAAATGTCAATTTTGCCCTTCTTGTCATTTTTTTTATAAGTTTAGACTACTATGTATATGTCTTATTTTGTAATGAACTATCCTAAAGTTAGCATTTTAGAAAAAAATTAGTCAAACTTAACTAGTGAAATGAGTAGAAAATAGATTATAGTAGTCTAAAGTTAAAAAAAATGTTTAAAATAGTTCATTACAAAATATAAATAATACATGGTAATCATTTGTCATCGTCTATTCTCTTTCTCACATGCCATGCAACTATTTTCATGGGGGCTACATCCCAAAATTGCAGCTTTCTATTACTCATAATATTGATAATTACATTTATCTTATGAGTGGATTGAAACGAAAATGACATATATCTATCCAATAATTGAAACTAATATTTATGTACAGATTTCATGATTTCTGGATCTTTAGAATGAAATTTAGGAGGGTGAAAAGTTAATTAAGTGAAGCATTTTCATGTGGACTGCCGAAGATGTCATATAAATATAATATTAATATTAATGGGGCAATGGAGTGGCCCATTCACAGCTTAATAATTGGATGTGCACCATATATGATGAATGATTTTTTGATTTGGACCCACATTAAACCTTCTTGCATATGGCTTTGTCTAAGCATTTTGTGTAGCAAACTCCAACACAACATTGCAAATGTACCTCACTTCTTGACTTTATGCTAGCTACTTGCTCTAGCTACCCTAATTTTCCACACCAAGTAATTTTTATTACTTTTGGAAGGAAAAAAGTTGCACAAATTTATAGTGCTATTCTTACAATGTCATATATTAATAATGGTGATACTATAAAGAAAGCAAGCTAAATCACAAATGAAACCTCACCTGAATAATGATTCTTTAAATGACATAATTTTAAAAACCAATATGGAGGATTATATCATAACATCAATTATTTGTATCGTCGGTTCGATCACAATTTGATACATCCACTTATCTTTCGAGCATATTAGATGATGGCTTAATTATAAAAGAATGTATCGTGATTGCAATACATCCTAACTGCTTGTGAGTAATTGTGAGGTAGAGACGAGTGCGAGCCATCTTAGACACTTTGTTTCATCTTGAATGGATCATTATCCTTAAACTTATTAGAGATAAGGATCCCCTACCAAGTTTGCAAGGCGGAAAGGCGAAGACCTTAAAAGGAACATATTGTGCGGGATGATGTGGCGTTGTATCTATCCATCTTGGCTTGCGTAAATGTGGCGCTGCAACAAGATCTAACACTATATTAAATCTTCATGTCATAAGAATGAGTGTTGCAAAATGGTATTGGCGGCGGATTGGGCCTCCAAATTTAGGGGAGCGCGGTGTGGTGCAATGCACTGCCTATTCTATGTCTATTTTTTCTTGAAATGTTGTATGGGGTTGACAGTTTTGGGTCGCTTAGTACAATGCTGACTTGAGCCAACCTTTAATTTTATTTGTTTATGATCCTCCTTTCGTAGTCGAGTAACTAAGAATGCGACTTATGGACTTAACTTTTAATCTTTGACTTAGAGGTCGTCTCCTCCTACCAGAGATCTTCAGGTTCATGTGTGTTTGCCTTTAAACTATCCACAAAAGTTTTTGATAGGAATTGCTTCAAACAATTGACATGCAAATGTGTCGGAATCTTGCTGTATTTTTCACATGCATGCAACTTTTGCCTGATCTTTCTTACATATCATAAAATATTATATATATATATATATAACATTACAAGGCATTAAACATTAAATAAGCTCACTGTCCCACCAAACACGTGATACATTTTTGGAGCCAAATGAAAATCAGAATGGGAACCAATAATTTGTACTATCCCATTCAGCAAGTCTTCAATGGGTTCCCGCACAAGCAATCGTTGTTACTAAACGACGACGCTTCTAGGTGGTCGAACGGCGACCCCACCGGAATCGACCCGCACAGGTGGTTGTGGCTCAAATCCAAGTGCCCGATATACGCCGCTCCGCCCAGCGATCCCGGTATCGCCCCCTTCAGCTTGTTGTACGATAAATCCAGAGCCATGAAGTACGATTTCGGCTTGAACCGGTCCGGTATCTTGCCCTCCAGACTGTTTCGGCTCAAGTTCAGAATTCCGAGACCGATATTTCCGATCAAACTTCCCGGTATTTCGCCCGCAAGCGCGTTGCTGTCCAAGTTCAGCGTCGAGAGGACCTTCATTTTCCCCAGCTCTTCCGGTATGCAACCCGAGATTTTATTCATGGAGAGGTCCAAATCGGCCAGCCGGTTCATTTGCGCGATCGAACTCGGGATTGAACCGGTGAGTTGGTTCCGGTTCAGCAGGGCTCGGCTCAGCATCCCGAGTCGGCAGAAATCGGAGGGGATTTCGCCGGAGAGCTGGCTGTTGCTGAGGTCGAGGTGCTTCAGGTCGGCGAGCTCGACTATCGACGCCGGGATCTGGCCGGAGATTTGGTTGTCGGCGAGGTTGAGGACCCGGAGCTTCTGGAGGTTTCCGATGTCGGCCGGGATCTGGCCGGAGATCTTGTTGCCGACGAGGTCGAGGACGCGGAGGTTGGAGAGGGAGGTGATGCAGTCGGGGATGTCTCCGGAGATCCCCTTCCAGTCGGCGATGATGAGAGTGGTGAGGGCGTCGAGGTTGCAGATGGAGCGGTCGATGGAGCCGGTCATGTAACCGACCCGACCCGCTTTCTCGAAGATGGGGTCCTCGGACTCGCCGCGGAGGGTGAGATCGGAGACGCGGTAGGAGGAGGGGTCGCAGCTGACGCCGTACCAGTGGTTGCAGCAGTCGGCGCCGGTCCAGGAGTCGAGGAGGCCGAGGTAGGGCTCGGAGAGGGAGGACTTGAAGGCGAGCAGAGCATCCCGGTCGGCGGCGGAGCAGGTGGGTACGGACTGAGTTTCGCGGCCGAGGCAGGCCGGGAAGGAGAGAGCGAGAAATGTGAGTGAAAGCAGAGACAGAGAGACAGTAGTAGCAGTACCCATATTTGCAATAATAGTGTGCTGTTGGTCTTAACTCCTACGTGAAGGTGGGGAAGTTTATATAAATGGATTGTGGACCAAAATGACCTTCATTTTGGCTTTCAATTTCATTAAGGTCAACAAAGAATTACATGCTCATCATAAAAAAAAATTACAGATTGGATTACGAACAAATTTGATATAAAATAAAATACCGTGGTAACTTAATTTACAACTCTCAAATATTAGTTGAAATATTGATTGCAGTATCTCTTTTATGTGGTTAGTGTAGTAACAAGTTTTACGACATTCTTCATTAAATATAAATATTTTTAAAGATGTTTTCTTCAAAATTTTCTGACGCACAACAATACTTACAAGTAAAACAAATATACTCATAATGAAAAATAAAAAACTTGCATCAAGAGAAATTTTTTCAACAATGGAAGACAAACAAAACTTAGAACTAGTACAAGACTATTAAAATATTATACAAAACTTAGAATTAACAAGAAAAGAGTCAATCTATCCGTAATAAATATATTTTCAAAACTAGCTTATAGTGAAAGCGGAGATGATAACACATCGTCTACAAGCGGATCGAATACGATGAGCCAATTATGATGATGAATCCACCGAAAGAACAAACTAATCAAGTCGAATGTGTTAAATATATTCATAAGTAACATAATGCAAGTAATAATATAGACTGAACCACCGACGGTCAAGAAAAGACTGATGATGATTGGAGGATTTATTTTTAACAAAAAAAAAAATATAGCAGAGGATAGAGTTTTCATAGAGGAGAAAAAAAGAGTCCTATTAATTACTTGAATCATTAATCTGTAGTAAAAAACAAATTGTGGGGCGAGCAATTATGATGATCACTTGGGTAAACAAAGAAAAGAGAGAAATTTTCAAAACAAGTACGTTAGTGACGAAAAGGTGAGGGTAAAAAAGTAAGACATGTGAGTGATGAGAGTGAGCTATATATATAAAAAATTAATGATCCATGCTGGGTGTGGGGGTGGGTAGATGGATCTGAATCAATTATCCATTTATTGTTGTCACTGCATCTTTTTATATATTGCAGTTTCTCACAACACTGTAGCAAATCTTTGTGGATTTCATCCAAAGGTTAGAGGTTGGTGGGGACTGGGGTTGTGCAAAGGAAAAACTTGAAACCCGCTCCACTGATCTTAAAATGTGAAGTCAATTATGTTAATATGTATATTTTCTTAACCAAACATAAGTAAAAAATTATTTTTTTCTCCATAATGTGGGGTCAGCTGCCCCTACAACACACCATGTGGGTCCGCCACTGCCGCTCCAACCTTTAAACCGCCTCAAACTGCAAAATAACCCGCATATGCATCGGGCAACCCACAAACTATGAAGGTTCAAAGAGATTTTAAATTTCTCCAAAAATTCCAATATTTGCTCGATAAACAGAAGACATATTCTTGAGTTTTGGTTTTGGGTGAATATTTCTTTAATATAATTTTTGGATGATATATCTAATTTCTAAATAATTCGCCAAAAATTAATATTTTAAAAAATAAAAAATTTCACCAAAAATTTCAACCTGTCTTCTTAAAGTATAGATAGGAAGGAAAAAAAAACAATGGATCCCCAAAACTCTAGGAATATCAAAGAGAATGCATGACATGGGCGTTAGAGGGGGATTCACTTGTCAAAGCCTTGTTTTTTAGGTAACAAGAGCATATGAACATAAGAGAGTAAGTTTCAAATAAGCTAGACAAGCATCATGTAGTAACATTTAGGGAACACCACATAACATATGTGAAGTGGTGAAAGGAACAAGGAAGCAACAATAGGGAGAAAGGCATCACACAAGTCTAGAATGAACGAGCCACTCAAGACCCTTAACTCGACCAACGATACTAGGGTGTCAGGATCAATCGAAGCCCCTTAAAAAGGCACCAAGTGAAAAACCATTGCTTCCACTAGCGATTGGAATGAAACAGTTCCCATGCTCATTGAGGTAAGATGAGGTAGACAAGACCGAGTCCGGACAAACTGAAAACTCAAAAGGGATGATCGACTGAGAAGACAACAATTTGTCAAGGACCAACGAACCAAAATATGATCAAAAACCGCAAGATAGGTCGAAAGCTAGTTCACCAAGGAGAAGAGGGCATGCCAAATTCCCAAACAGACACGAGGCTGGAAGAAGGGACAATTCACCGCCAAATTGGAAAGTATAAACGATGGAGATGAAAGAAACTACTGAAGATCATGAAGACTCTAAAGCTGAAGGATATGTCACCATTTATAAAGAGCATCTACTAGGAAGTGTTACAATGTGATATCAAAATCCCAAAAATACAAAGGGAATGGAGACCTCAAATATCATCTTTATGATTTCATTTGTCATATGAACCTCATATGCCAAGCGACCGACACTATGAAATGCAGGGACTTTCGATCGATCTTAGGAGAGAACGCCCAAGATTGGTTCTGAAGTTACCAAAGTCATCTATCGCCAGATTCAAGCAACTATCAATAGAATTTATCTCTCATTGCCACACCCAAGGAAATCCCAAGAAAAAAGCCATGCCCATTATAGTAACACCCAAAACCGAGGCAAAATTTGTTTCTCAAATGTCTATCAAGATGTCCATTGAATCAATAAAAAACAGTGTTGGTAACATTAGT
Organism: Pelargonium nanum; assembly: GCA_036897485.1. NCBI lineage: Eukaryota > Viridiplantae > Streptophyta > Magnoliopsida > Geraniales > Geraniaceae > Pelargonium > Pelargonium nanum. The sequence continues at coordinate 7,226 of JAYMTF010006448.1, forward strand.
GCACGGCCTAAGCATAGACTCAGGGCTCGCCAAGACCCTCTTCCAAGAGATAAGACTCCTAGAAACAATGTGCAAATTGTTGAAAAAAGTAGAACTACATCAAATGGAAGGCTTGTAAAAGCTCATGGATGAAATGGAGAGAAGAACCAAGCCAGATGAAACTAGAAACACATTCTGAATTTGTCGATGCTCCACCCCTATGGGTTGTTCAGTCGTTTGCACATGTCGGGTGGACGACAATACTGCTGATTGGCTTGCAAGTTTTGACTTTTGTATTTCAGACTTGATCTATTTTCTATTTTCCTCTCCCAAAAATAGAAGTTTTAGAGCTATTTTAAATTGGAATTGGAAGACTTTTAATTTTTTAGAAAAGAGAAACCGATATTATAGTATTTTATTTATGAGACCGGTAGTGATTCTTGTCTAAAACCCTCCTCCCAAAAAGCGTTCTGAAAAAATGTTTCGATAACATTTACCAAACCAGACAACATCTTTTGGGGGCCTAATCTCCCACATGAAAACACAAGCAATGCTAAAAAAGATGGAAGAGAAATTTCCAAATCACATGCAATAGGATATGATTAACCCATTTGTCTCTGTTTTAACCTAATTATCCCAAAGTTACGACCTTTTTGGGTGTGGCACTACCAACCTTCTCCTCACACTCATCGGAATTTCTCATAGTACATGTTGCCCTAATGTAATGCAATTTTGCAGCAACTCACTAGTTGTTCTCTAGTGGCACCATTACATATATAAGGGTCCAAGAAAATTCAATTTTGTGGTCACACATTCAAGTTAAGCAACCATTATAGCAAATCAAATGAATTTACCCATATAGGCTATAGCATATCATTTAAATTTTGGTTGCAGAAGCGGTCAAAATCTCAGACAGCAATGCATGTTTGATGTTTCTACATTACTAATTTTGTGTCCATACCTCAATCTCCCCCCAAAAAAAAAATATATATATATAATGTATTTGGTTCAATTTATTACACACATATATGCACAAATCAATACTCAACCTTACGTTGGAGAAATAGTGAATTGGATGGTGTCGGTAAGTGCTTCTTATCCCAATTCCCATCACACAGTAACATATAGTAAACCAAATTAAAGCCAGAGAAAAGACAAGCTACTAGGCATTTCTCTACTGTCGCTTCTTTTCTCATACTCCATATTATAATTACTATCAATTTGATTATGTTCATTAGTTTATGGCGACGTTCTCTTTGAGGAGTGAGAAACAAAGTTACTTCGAGTATGATGTCCCATTGCTGATAGAAAAAAAAATGGTTGCTGATAAAAAAACTATATTACTCACAAATGTAGCTACCATTAAAAAAACAAAATTTGTAGATATATGACTGGCTCTCATACATGGATGCAAGGTATCTTGGTTGGATACTCTTTAACAGTGACTATGACTACTGAGAAAAACTCATGGTGTGTATTGTATGGTTTTATACTTACCACTAAGAGCTTTTTTGTTATCTCTACTTTAAAACTATAAGGAACTGTATGAAATTGAGGGTGGAAATTTTAAGGAGGTGTTCCAAAAAGTTAGTTATGTCTGGTAAATGCACAACTATGAGGAGTTGTTAGTTGAGTTTATTGCAAAAGTATGTTTGGCAAAAACTAATTGTAAGGATGTATAAAATGTGCAAATTACCACAAAGAACATAGAGTAATTGTAAAAGTATAATTAAATAAGAGGTTAAGGATCCTAAGCCATGAACTAGTTGGTTTAGGCTAAGCCACCATGATATTATGACACCTCATTAATATGCTTGGATCCAGCGGTCGCTCCACTCCCACAAATTCACTTGGGTGGGTAAATGTGTATTTTAATGTGGTCGCAAACTCTCATTGGATTGGCTTAGCTGAGCCAAAAAATTCTTGGTTTAGATTCCTTATTCTCATTAAATAATTTGCATTTCTATAATTTAAATTGAAATATAAATTGGATGATATGCATTAAATATTATTTGGATGATATGTGTTAAAGGACATACGTGTGTAAGGAGTTAAATGTAGTTAGAATGCAAATTATGATAGACAATAAATTTTAAATTAAAACAATTCAAAAACGGACAACCAAAAACACAATTATGGTCGACCGTTTGAGCTCCTTACCGTTTATACAATTTCCCACTGGACCCTTTGTGAGCTCCTACAGCTTTTTGCTCCTTTAAGGAGCAAATAATGTTTTCTTTTTACCAAACAACATTTATCCCACATGGCACCTACATTCTTTAAGTTGGTACTATGTGGAACCTCCTTTAAAGAGGTAGTAGAGTAAACAAAGAAGCACTCAGATATTAATTTATTAATGTGTGTATTAAGAAGATTAATTGAATCTTAATTGACCAATTAATATTAGGAATTTGGATTAGACCTAATTAGAGGATAGAAATTCATTGAAAAAAATGTATAATATTTAAGCCTACAGTGGATAAGTTTATTGGGCTAAATACTATATGATTGACCCAAGTCCAAAATCAGAAGCCCACTTCATTCAATTCATGGGTCAAATGGGTAAGTCAAATTAAGATATACTACTACTAATTTAAAATGAGTAAGTAATTGACGCATTGTCGGGTGTAAATCACTTTTACACTATCAGTGTATTATATTGTGTCACCTCATCAATAAAAATATAAAATTTAATGAGGTACTTTTTGATAAATAAAATTTACAAATATTTTTAGTAGTAACTATTAATTAACATATAATAATAAATAAAGCATATCATAAATCTTAAATAATACATAAAAGAATTTGAATCTGGGCGGGCGCTCTGCGCCCACAAATTCATTGGGGCGGTATGAATGTTAATTTGTGACGTGTTACACAAATGATTTGGATCTGAGCGGGCGCTCCGCGCCCGCAAAGTCATTGGGGGTGGGTATGAGTGTTAATTCGTGATGTGTTACAAAATATTTGGGCTCATTATTATAATTGTTAAGATAAATACAAAAAATGGATATTATTGTTTAATTTAATTTAATTAGATAATTAT
>JAYMTF010006449.1:0-10248 GCA_036897485.1 Pelargonium nanum
CAATCAACTTACCGAAAATCCTAGGTGGCACCTCCGTTAAGTAGCATGTAGAGAAAACAAACAAGCACGAAGAAGAACAAGTATCGAGTGAATGAAGGTTGAAGAGGGCGGTATATCAGTTAGAGCTGACAATTTAAATCCGAGTTTGTGAATTTTCATTCAATGAAACTGATCGTTTCCTTAGTTAGTTTTAGGAATGTTTCTCGATAAAATCCACGACATGCAAATCTGTATGAAATCCATGTATTTTTCACGTCACAACCCTAACAATTTTTTTTTATATTTCATGTCAAATTTGAGTTAGTCTTTTTTTTCCCTATAGTTCTAGTGTGAATCATGAACTCATTTGTTTATTTTATTTTTCCACTCATTCGTGCAACAACAAATTAGTGGACCCAACAAAAAAGAGAGGTCTGCAATAGCATGCATTCATGAAAATATTAATATCCCAACATAGAGAGGACAAAGGTGTTAAAGATAAAGAAGTATCAACTTTTAATTCAATAAATTAAAACTAAAATATCTTGAGACTCCTCAAACTTATGTGAAATCGCAAGAAACATCTTATAATGACAATTAAAGGTGTGAATGGAAAAGCCTGACCCATACCAAACTAAAAATGAGTTCGTGTTTGTTAGGATTGTCATATCTCGGGTTTTGCATGAAAATGTGCAAGTTTGTCAGATCTGACCCACATTTTTTAAAGAACACTCAACTTGACCGAGATCTGGTCCATTTGTGTTATTAGAGTCCACAAGTTTGTGGGTTGGGTTTTGAGTGCCCATGAATAGGGGGTCAAATTATCGGCTAGAATCATGTGGTGAAATACGAAGACGGTGAAGATGATAGTTCACTAATTATGTTAGAACGCACATATACTAGCACATATTGAAATGAATACTACAACATCTGTAATATGACAAAAGCAAAACCAAACAACAACAGATCAAACAAGATGACCCGATTGTTAACGTGACAACAACAGCTAAAAACAAAACTATTCGTTTTGGATCTTACACTTATGAAGCTAGATGTCAAATAACACTCGTTTTAACACGGAGACGAACAGTGCAGAGTATACAAAGAACTCATCAACTTTTCATGACACATGGAATAATACTATTCACAACTTTCGGCTGAGAAAAGGAGGGTGAAAAGAACCAAATTCTTTGGGCACAATGTCCCACCACACTAATAGATTAGTAGGAACAATGTGGTGATGTGAAATAATAACTTTGAAATGTTTTATACAAAATTTATAATACACTTTTTATAAAATAGAAAATTAAGTTTTAAAATTGAAACACACGACGTAAAAACAACGAAAAAAATCTTCAAATATGTACATGAGAATAAAAATATGACGTTACATTAAAATTTCATTTTGATGGTGTTAGTATTTTATCAACTTTTTTTTTCCTTTTTTGCTCATTAAAGTACTCTATCGTCACTGTTGAATGCATTTTGGAATCAAGTTGGGCAATGTTGCATCATTACTTTGTCGAACACGCCTAATCGTTGAAGACTAACTATTGAAGCATGAAGGCTTGAAGCCCATAACTTAAAGAACTTGAATTACGATTCTCAACACATGGAGATAACAAAATAGAAAGATGCAAATAAGAGTTGTACCTTTCGAGAATCGCCGTCGCCCATAGGTGGAATTTGAGAGAGATGATTAAGATATAGACGAGTAAGAGTGAAGACCGAACAGAACTCAACGATTGGAAAAAGTTATATATGGTGAATTTGCAGAGTATGCACTTTGAAGAAGAACATAAAACGATTGAACTTCCAGTAGTGCGTGGGAGAGAAACAAAAAATGGCTAGAATTGAATGATTAAGACAAGTTATTTGCCATCTCTACGAATACATATGAGGAACTTAGAGTTAGGGGTAAAGAACCGGACAAGTTGGCAACTAGAGTCAAGTTTATTAGATTACGTGCCACTCGTTTGTATAGCGGTTTTTCATATTTGGGCATTCTGATTCAACAAGTCTAACAAAACAGATTAAACAAGCTCAAAAGAAAGATGGGTTGAGCGGTTAACGAATTTTTCTGCAAAACTTTAATTGAATTTGTATTACGCAATTGATTAATAATAAAATTAATATTTTCAACAACAAGATCGTTTTGATTATTATAAACATTTACCTATAACTCCATAGAAGTATTTAACAAATACTAAAAAAAATTACTCTATAAAGCATCTTTCACTTAAAAAAATACAAGAAAATTATGGCCATGCAATATTAGAATAAACAAAAAGAAAAAGAAAGAATAAACAAAAAGAGGACCAGATCCTCTACGACAGTGACGCGAACATTATCGTGCAAAACGCAGACGTGTCGCCCATCCACCGCCGAACGCGCAACGGTCAAGATTTGGCACGAAAAAAGCGGGAAAAGAAATAAAAAAATAAATAATAATAACTGCCAGCGTGTCCGATTCCGAGTCGACTCAGCGACTCGTATATATAATTAGGAGGGTACGCGAAAAGACAACAGAAATGAGATTGTTCGTTACAATCGCTCGACGCTGTGTTCACGTTGCTGGTGGTTCCGGTGGTTGCTCCGGCGGTAGTTCCGGCGGCGCCGTTGCATTTTAGGGCGGTGGTTGTATTTATATACCGATTTGCCATTACCCATTTTCCCAAACATCCTCCTCTGTTCTCTCTCAGGCTCCTCTGTTTTTCACTTTTTTCCCTTTTTTTTGGATTTTCTCGGGGCTGTTTGGGGGCCGAGAAAGTGAAGGGAAATGAGGACGACGACGACGACGCAGAGGACGAGAACGAAGGGGAGGATTTCGAGAATCGGGAGCTATGCGATAGCGTCATCGATTAGGAACCTACACCAGCCTTGCATTACGTGTACCACCTTCAACATTTTGGCTCCAATCTACAAGCGCCTCGATGATCAGGTCTTTTTTTGGATTTGATTGATTTTTTCTGGTTGATTTGTGAAATGGGTATTGGAGAAAATGTGAAATTTGATTTTTTGTTGTTGTGGGTTTTAGGATCCGAAACTGCGAGAGAGTGATTATAGGGCGTATTGGTTGGCAAGGAACCACAAGATTTTGGATTGTTTGTTGAATGAGAGATCTTCTATAATTTGCCTTCAGGTTTGGATTTATTTTTTTATGTACTTTCCTTATATCTGTTTGATTGTGAAATGTATTGATCAAAATATAAGTTATAGCTATTATACATGCTTTTAATGTTGGTTGTTGACATTTACAAATCCGTCAAACGATTTCTTCGATTTTGTTTATTCATGGTTTGATTTCATGCAACTTTTCGAGATGAGTTTTGATCTTTACGCTCCTTTGTATTGTTCAAAAGTATAATTTATAGCGACTATACTTACTTTTAATGTTGATCAATGGCATTTACAAGTCCCTCCAACGAATTCTTCAATCCGGTTTATTCATGGTTTGATTTCATGCAACTTTTTTATATGAGTTTTGGGTGGTTTTTATGTTGATGTCACATAGATTTTTTAGGAAAACGTAATGATGACTTCATTTTATTGAAAAAATGCATGTTTATTGCCCAATTCTGTCATTTTTCTGCTTTGGATATCTTGAGGATCATAGTTTTTAAAACAGTTATAGGGTGGAAAAAGAATTAACTCAGATTAAAGAACATATATGTATGTATTTATATTGTTTGTGTATTTGTTTGGTGGTGTTGGATTGGAGCAGGAGTTTTGGGTTGGAAATGAAGAGCTTGTGAGATTGTATGATAAGAGACTTGGTGATGCTGGTTATATCAAATTTCAGCTCGAAAGGACCAACAACCGTGGAGATGGTAAGATCTTTAATTTATTTTTCATATTGATACTTTTTTTTAGTAATGCTTCGTTGAATCTCAATTATGATTTTGAGGACTTATTAAGGTCACGTGTTATGTACATAACCCAGGCCACCATTTACTGATTTGGTGAAAGAGAGAACATCATAAACATTTGGGTTGTTAGTGTTTGAATTAAATGTCCTATTTCAGTTTTTAATGGTGTGTGTGGGTAAGGAAGCAGAAAAAAAAAGTAGTTATGAGGGTAGGAGAGAATTTATTTTTTTTTCATGCAAAATTTGTGGATCTACTTTTTGATCCATACGTTTATTTTATTCTTCATTGTTGTATGCAAGTGCTGGTGTTTTCCTGATTGATACCACTCCCTCGTTCCCAAAATGAGTGTCCACTTTCCTAAGTTTTGCAAAAATTAAGTATAAGTTCGTTAGAATCGGACATTTCCCTTTGTACCCCATTGTTACGCATAACTAACCAACAAAAGAGGATACTGGACACTCGTTTTGGGACTGAAGGAGTATATCATTTCCATTTTCTTTGTGTGTTCTTATTCCCACAAGCTTAAGGTGCTTATGTTGGAATCAACAGGTCTGTTGATTGCTGTCCATAAGGACTACTTCAGAGTCGTTGACTATAGAGAATTGCACTTCAACGACTTTGGAGATCGAGTTGCTCAGTTGCTACATGTAGAATTAATTGCTCCCTTTTCAAAATGTCGAAGCAACAATGTTCGCCAAGAAATTCTTATTGTCAACACCCACTTGTTGTTTCCACATGATTCTAGTCTCTGTTTAGTGAGACTGCAACAGGTACGGTTATGTGATTACGGGAATGTTTCATAATCTTTCTTTTGTTCCTCCACTCACGACTTTAAACTTGACTTCTGTACTATATATGCTTGTTTTGCAATAGGTCTACAAAATCTTGCAACATGTTGAATCTTACCAAAACGAAAACAAGCTTAACCCCTTGCCAATACTACTATGTGGGTAAGTTGTAACTTTTCTCTTGTTTTGAGAACTTTCTTGTGCTTGCTTTCAAGATATTGAGGTAGGGTTTGGATTAATTTTTTGTTCGGGAATATGAATAAATAATCGGAATGAGAATGAGATTCTCACTGTTCATGTTTTGATAAGGGTTAGATTTTTTGTGCCCCTAGACTGTTGAAAAGTATGAATTTTTTTTAGTTTTTATTTTTTTCATGCAACATTTTGAGAGAATCGTTGGGTGACTTTAAAGACTTTTTCAAAATTTCCAATAGTACAAGGAGTTGCAGAAAGATTTAACCCTCTATATTATAAATTTTTGTCGTGGAAATGGCTCTGACGCTGCCTGAATTCTGTACTTCTCGCAGTGATTGGAATGGAACCAAACGCGGGCATGTATACAAGTTCTTGAGGTCACAAGGTTTTGTATCATCATATGATACTGCTCATCAATACACCGACGCAGATGCACACAAGGTCACTATCTTAATTTCTTGCTAGGAATTTGATTTTATTGTCTATGATTGAGGCCAATGATTTTCTCATGTTTTTTGTTTTTTTTTTTCCATATAGTGGGTCAGCCATCGTAATCATCGGGGGGACATATGTGGTGTGGATTTCATATGGCTTCTTAACCCAAATGCGTACAGAAAACTTTTGAAAACAAGTTGGACTGAAGCTGCATTTGGCATGTTCAAGGTCAGAAATATATGTTCTCTACCTCATAATCTCTTCTCGTTTTCCTGTAACAAAACTTTATACACACAATATTTAGCATAATCATGTGCGTTTCTGGTCATGAACATGAGATGATATGAACCTTCTCTCGTTTGATTGTGATAGCTCAAATTCTTGTAAGAGTTAGTTCTTATCCTAACTTCTTTTTTTCTCAAAAACCTTTTATCTTAACTTTTTTAATGTGTTAAACTCTGGATTGAGCGAAATCATAGTTTTTCACTCCTATAAAGATTCTAGCACTGAATAATTCGAAGGAAAATTAAAATATTCCGGATTTCAGTGATAGAATCCGGATTTTATTGAAGTTTTTGACCTCAACATCTTAAAAAGGTGTGAAATTACTATTTGCTTGGTTCAGGGTTTAAAAAAATGGAAAATCAGGATATTTTCTGAAATTAGAAAAAATATATGATAGTATAAAGGGAGCAGAAACATTTTATGCTGAACAATGTTTCCAAGCTTCTTATATTTGGTCTTTCAATTTTTTTATCATTATCTCACGTAATGCTGTCAAGAACCAACTTCCGTTTTTTAGTATTTAAAAAAGAGATACGATCCTACTATCATGTTTCTCGGTGACTCTATCTGACAGTGGAATTTTCTCATTTCTAGGACATTTTACGAAGAGCTTCGTTGACAGAAGAGGATGCGTTTGCTTTTCTGAAGTCCGATAACCAATGTGATTCTATTACCTACTCGGATTTTTATAAAGCACTTCACCAGGTGTGTTTAATACTTTCATTTGTTTCTCTTTCTTTGTTTTAATAACTCATGCAAATACTAATCTACTAATGTTTTGTCGTTCTTCAGCTAAATTTGACAGGCCATAGCTACGGACTCAGTGACGAGGAGATTAAAGAGTTGTGGGTTCAAGCTGATGTAGATGGCGACGGTTCTCTTGATTACAAAGAATTTAAGGTAAATTATATCTTCTAAAATAATTATCTTTTGCTCAATCTGGCAGTGTCGGGTAAGGTATTTGATCATATGCAATTCAATACAGAATCTCCCTAGGCTCTTTGGTGATAAAGATAAGAGTTTGGTTCAATGAGTGAAATAGAATCATTGTCAGGAAGTCGTAGAAACCATTCTCATGACCAAAATATCGTAATTCAAATATGAACAATGAGAATCTCATTTCGATTCCGATTCTTGATTCCAATTACTGAATAGATTACTATAATTCAGTCACTGCCATATACAGTACTAAAGTTTTGTAATAATGACAATGCAGCAACAAATATGGAACCCTACTTGGTCCGAGAAAAAAGATGCACGGGACAGTGTTAGTGAGGGCAGAAAGGAGCAAACCATCGGATTCAGCGTAGAGAACGCAGTTCTCTTCCCTCCCGAAGTGGAAAAGGGAAGATGGCCGGAAGACTATTCTCTATCTGATCACGCTCGTCTCACTGTGGTGCTTTCGCCAATAAGCATGCCATGCCCTCAACTGATATCCTCAAGAGCAACATAACACAAGCCGGTTCGGTTGGACACAAAAGATCAATGAAAAGCTCAAGAGCACGAGAAATGGGAATTTTTTGTGAGATGATCCCGAAAATGTCAGCTTTCGGAGATTTTTGGCCAAGAAAGAAACTCGAGTCTATAGAAGACATTTTGTAATGGGTCAATGGTTCTGATATCCTTCTTCTATCAGACTCGTCAGAAGGGCGATGAATATGGAAAATGAGCCCTATGACACGGAAGCTGTTGGTATTTGGATTATCTAATTCTCGTGCTCGTGGCAATTATACAAAAGGTACCATTTACGATCTCCCATTACTCTTTCGTGTTTCGGATCCATTTTGTTTTTGCCACGTAAATGGAAAAAAAAGGGGATAGACAGAAATATAAAGATAGAACAAAAAGATTCACAGTCTGTATAGTTGGGGATACATATAATGAATATGTAGCTTTGGTAGCAATCACCTTTTTGTAGCTTGGAATTGAAATTGTGTACATATTCTTGAGAAAAAATTATGAGAAATTTACACAATGACACGTAAAGTTACGCCGGTTTACAAATAATCTGTGATCGTTTTCTGATAGTTTCATTAGCAAATTTTGCTCTGGTTTTTGTTTAATAGTTAAAATGTTTTAGAGTTTGTTTCATATGAAATTTTAATTTGAAGGCTCTTTTTAAGGTTATGTTTAGAGTTGAAAGGTGAAGTGGTGTTAGCAACTAAAACTTAGCTAAGTTTGTTGCAAATTAACATCCATATTACTCAGGTTTATATCCGAATTCTTAGTATTTTAGTCGTGTCTCATGCTCTCAGCTAAGATTGACAATTTGAGTCATGATCTGTAAACCTGACACGAGTTCAAAAGAGCATGGGATCAGATTAATTGAGTTTGTGTCGACTAACTCAATTTGTATATTAATAAAGCCTTGTTCGGGTCACTTCTAGTCTTAGCTAAGCTAATTATAGAATGGTGGAGACAAATATTCAACTTGCTAATGCATTTTAAACATGGTTTGTGCTCTTTACTTTCCTTTTCTCTCTTTCTTTGATAAAAAGCTACCATGTAAATATAGCTTAGGTTTCTCTTTTTCATTTCCCAATGTTCTTGTCATTTTCATTTTCATTTTCATGGCTCAATGCTAAAGAATCTTAGAACTATTGCTTTTGTCTCTCTCTTTTTGAAGACCTTTTTCTCTTTTCACCATGAGTGAGAATGCAAGTTTATTGTTAAGGAATATATATCAAATTTAATTCCAATGCATCAAAATTGAACATTGACGTTTACTTTAAAATTTTAGACACGTCGCTGATAAAAAAGAGAGATGAGTGGATGATGTAACAACCACGATAATGACGTAACTTTGTGGAGAATGTAACAATCACAAAAACAACATATATCTGTTCGACAACATGGAGAGGAACGTAAAGAGACAAGAGGTACTAGGAATCCAAATTGAATTAAGCAGATAGAAGAGCGTGAGTGAGAATATTGAAATGTTCAAATGTTGAGTATTTTGTGCTTCAATTCTCTGAAATATGACGTAATTATGACCAACAATTCAATTGTTATAAGACATTAATGTTTGGATCTGATTTTCAAAACATTAAAACAAAATCCCGAGGTTGATAAGTTTTAACCAATTTAATTACTACCCAACTAAAACTAGTGATCTGTGCATGCATGTTGTACTAAAAGTTGATTAAGAGCTAAATGCAACAATACAAATAGATGAAACATTAAACACAAACAAGACATACTTAACACATTTAACTAAATGAATTAGTTGACACGACATAACATGTCATGCCAAAACACGTTTGACATGTATGTTCGTAACCAAATTGTCTGTATCTGACCATGTTGAACGTGTCATATGTAACATAACACGAATTATTAATCCAATTTGCATTTTTCTGGCTCAACACGAAACAATTACAAATATTACGAGACCAGCGCGCGAACTCAACTGCTAGGTCCCACACTTGTGGGAGTTCACAAAGTCTTCCCACGTGTCAACATTTCATTGGCGACAACACATTCCCAGACTTTCTGTCCCAACGTCACAAAAATCCCCAAACTATCCCTCATTCACCCCAATATTAACAAACACACAGCTGAGAAAAGACAGGCAAAACCGATATTAAGTTAATAAACTAAGGGCTATATAGTAAATAGCAAAAATCAGATTTCCATTTAATTTTAAAAACGTATATTTCAGTATCTTCCTCAGCTCCTTCGTCTACAGATACTGAATAAGAAAAAAAAAAAAATCCCATGGACGATACCGAAAATTCCATCACTTCACCGAGAATCTTCTGCGGATTTTTTAGGGTTTCTTTTCGTCTCTCTCTCCGGACAAGACCCTTTTCTTCAATTGCTCCGATTCGTTGTTTTTAGTGCGATTGTGGTCTCTGAGATCGGACTCAGATTCGTGGAAGCCATAGCCGGAACCATCTGAATCTGATACTTTTTTGGATTTCCTCGAAAAGGGTGTTTTTGGAGCTTTCCAATTTCCACAGGGCTTTAGTGTTCACTTTAATGGCAGTGATGTCGCTTAGCTCTCTGCCACTGGGGTTTCGGTTCCGGCCGACGGACGAGGAGCTGATCGACTACTACTTGAGGTTGAAGATTAATGGGAATGATAAGGACGTGAGGGTCATTAGAGAAATCGATGTTTGTAAAGTGGAGCCCTGGGATTTGCCTGGTACTCTCTCTTTCTCTCTGTTCGTTTTCACATTTTTTGTGGGTATTTTAGGTCTAATTGTTTGTGAACTATGTGCTGTGTGATATTTGTTAGATGTTGTTTGGTTTTTGGGGTTTGATTGAAGATTTTTTTGGTGGTTTGATTGTGGTAGTTGAGTTGAATTTGGTGTTTCTGCATAAAAATATGATTTTTATTTCATTTTCTGTGGGCTTAATGTGGGTTTTTGCTTAAGTTTTAGGTAATTGAATTAGATTCTGACTTTTGTTTTATATATAATTTTGGGTTGAATATGTGGTGTAATGAACTGCTAAGTTGGTAATAAATAATAATTTGTTTTTTTTTAATTGACCTCAATGTAGTTCATGAAGTTTTGGAAAAAAATATTTGTGGTCTTGTTAGATTTTGTTGGGTTTGATTGAAGTGTACTTTTGGTGGGTGGAATGTAGTTGCCAGGCTAAATTTGATGTTTCTGCAAAAAAAAAAAAAAAAAAAAAATTTTTTTTTGTTTCCAAAAAAAAATTTAATAAAAAAAAATATAAGACAAATTTTA
>JAYMTF010006450.1:0-10247 GCA_036897485.1 Pelargonium nanum
ACGAGTATTTATTTTATTTTAATATAGTCGAACGAAAAATATTTTATTTTTAAAATCATATTTTCATATTTATTTTATATATATATAGACATATAAGATTGTGCAAAATTCGGTCATTTATTTCCGTCCGGGTCGGTCTGGGTCGACATTATTACAGAACATTACTCTTTATTTAAGTTAAAATTGATTATTAATTTTTTTAATACTTTGTCACATAATTTTCACATAAGCATATGACATTAAGGGAAATTTTTAACATCGTTAGTGTTGATCACCTGTTTGTACAAAATTAATAGTTCATGTATCTATTTGTACAAAATTTGACATAGTGAGTCTATTTGTACATTTGGTGAAAGTTCATGTATGATACATATGCATGTCTCTTTTATGAATGCTCTTTTTTATTATTATTACCAATGCATGTTGGGTGATTTAAACACTTCGAATTTTTTTTAAGGTCTCGGGTTTGAGTCTCTTTGCTGACGGTACGGGGTGAGTTATATGTGTTTAAAGGGAACAAAAAAAATCAGAATATTTATTAAACTTTTCAAAAATTAAACGTTCTAGTGGCTACCGTTGGATATTCGTTAACTTTAATAACTTTCCAAAATTTAAACAATCTAGTGGCTACCGTCAGATTACGTTAACTTTAATAACATTTCAAAAATTAACAAACTAGTGGTTGGACTTTTAAAAAATTAAACTATATAGTGTCTACCGTTAGATATTCGTTAACTTTAATTGTTTATTATTGATGTGAAATCATTGAACAATGCTTACCCAATCATTTTTTAAAGAAATAAGTCTCCCTCGGGTCCTTGTACTATCTCACTTATTTCACTTGGCTCATTGAACTTTACTTTGTGTCTGCGAGATCATAGTATCACTGATTTTGTTTCCACGAGATCCATTATCTTAAATTATATATATATGAGTGAAATTATTCATATTCCGCATCTCCCAAAATTTGTCATCTAAACGCTTCATAATAAGCCATTTTAAGTTAATTTCAGTAGTGGTAGATTCATATTATTGATTCAGGTGTAAAGGCCGACGAAGGAGCATTTATATGCTTATAAAACATAGCTCATATATGGTGCTGGCAATTTTTTGGGTCGTCGCGAGACGGACACCACACAAATTTAAATGAGTTTGGGTACATCATAATCGTATCCGTGTTAACTAACTCAAACCGTTTATTTATCAGGTTGTGTTTGTGTCAAAACCGTTTAATGAAACGAATCATGTAACACATTTAATGATCCATCTATATAAGGACAAAATGTTAAATTTCAAACATATCATGTAAACAATGACTTATTTAAGCTAAACATAACAAATATATAGGATCATGTCGAGTCAATATCAACCATTTATATAAACGTGTCGTGTCAAGTCATATACTTTTGAACCCAACAATTTTAAACATGTTAGCCGTAGCATGTCGTATCAACCGATTCAACCCACTCAAAAATAGGTCATGACGTGTTATTCAATTCGTTTAATAAACATATTGGTTCTAGTTGACCTATTTAACATAATACTAAATTTTCAACACGACTCGTGAACACAAATTGTCACCCATAGCTAAAATGGAGAAAATTTTCTTAATTCATTGCCCGTTAGTGTCCAAAAAATCAACTTCTCTTAATTATGGTTCACATCACTCAGTTTTGATGTCCAATTAGTTCTGAGCTTTATAGACATTCATCTACTGAACAGCTAAGCACGAGACAAAACATACACACAAATCATTCAAGTATGCACTTTATGCAAATCCTCCTTTAACCAAATTTGAAATTAACAGTACAACAGAAGTAGAATGGCCACACTATGCATTACTCGGTGTATATATACGGCAACAACGCTAAAATATATGGAATGATTGCATGCTCTTAGTAGAAGATGAAGTTGAACCTTGTGCAAAAGTACGTAACTCGTCCATCCATCCCATGCAGTGTTATCGGAGCTTATTTTCTTCTAGTAGGAAGAGGTAGCGAAATCTTGAATCAAAAGGTACAACGGTGAAGCTACGAGGACCAAGTAGCCTCCACTTGTTATTGGATGAACAATCTTTAACCATGGCGGCTTGCTCTGGGGACAGGAATTGGCAGATCCATTCGGGCAGTAGAGTCTCTTCCACGTTGCCTTTAGCAAAACTATGCAACAGCTTTGGTACCAATAGCTTCCCTCTTTCTCCTATACCAACTGAGGCTTGGATATAATCCTTCATCGACTTCATAAGCAACTCATTCACATTTCCAGGCTTGAAGATCCTCACCTGATTGTAACAAGTAATGAACAGAGTACGTACCTCAGTAGGGCCACAACATTAATGCAAAAAGATGAATGACATGAATCACTCATTTTCATCAGCTCATTTAAAAGTACACATCCAGAGAAGTTTACAGCACAAAATTGTTTACAATGTGTGCACGCAAAAGCTTGCCATAACTAAAGAGATATTAAAGCTATCACAAAGCTGGAACAATAGAGAAAACAAGCTCATATTGTGAGGCCAAGCAGTTGACTGTTTGATACTATGCTAAAGATTATGCAATGCCAAGTAAATAACTATAAATTTTGTCAAAAAATTAGTTACATCACTACAAGCTCTGTTCGAGGCAATTGATGTGGATGAGCATGTTTAGGTTGATTACCTTTTTTCATTCTTTCCGCATAATAATACCAAGGTATGACAGCATGAAAAGTTAGGGGTATATCTAATATCTTGGAAGATTAAATACTTAATAATGATTTATCCCAAGAGAACTTGTAGAACCTTTGGCACTTCAAAGATATTAGTCTGTTTCGAACATTTTCACAGGTGAACTTCAATAATCATGGTTTGTTTGGCACAGTTTCACTTTAGTCATGGCCATGAGGGCTTAACTGACATGAAACAATTAGGAGGTTTCTTCAGATCTGGGCAAACCAAGCTTTATCTGTATTCCTATCGAAGTAATGTCCCACAGTTCTAACATTAAATTAGGTGATTATTTTATATTTACATTAAATAACTGGTGAATATAAAGTAGCAACAACCCCCTAGATGAGGATTCTTAGGATGTTCTTGCAAGCTACAGAAATAAATGAACACCCAATTTAATGCTAAAGAGACACTTTACTAATTGAAAGGGGAAACTAGAAGCTGTTAATCCCTTACCGCAGGTGAAGAGTACATCCCACAGCTAAGAGCAAAAGCCAACAGAGGTTCAGGATGATCAATTGAATACTTTTTATGCTCCTCCGATACCTTGAATTTATGAAGTGCAAGAACCAAGGCCTAAAAAGAAATGAATTGAAATCAGATACATTTGTTTGTAAGAATCAAAAGACTACATTAACCCCATATCAGAGAACCTCCTGTACCATGGATCAAAATTTTCAACAGTCAGTAGCATAGAACGTTTAATAACTCTTTTTGCAATTTTTGCCGGACATAATATGAAATGTTTTTTAAGCCATAGTTGAATGTGATTAACAGTGTTTACTGAAAATCTTGAATCAATGAGGTAGTCTTCATCATCAATAAATAAAATAAAGGGATGAGATCTTTGAAATTGATGCATACAAGTTGTGGGCAGTGGGCTGGAGGTTTCATCTTTAGAATGGTGTATTCAATGTCAACTGCACTGAATGAGTGCCCTCCAACAACATAAGCAACCTGCATGCCATTAGCCATTGTATTTACAGTTTCAGTGGTTTCAAGGTATGATGTTCAGTGCCAAAAATAATAAGAAAACAAACCTTTTGCATTAAGGAAAGTAATTTAATATCACTTTTTGGAACTCCGTATGCCAAATAGGCCTGAAAAACAAACGAGGAAAGAAAGTACAAACAGAATATCACCATGCAGATACATTGAAAGTAGTTGGACTGAACACTGTGAAGTATACAACTTTTGGAGAGAGAGCAATGCAAGAATGTGTTTATGGAATGATATCATAGAAAAAGGACATACATGCATGATCAACGCATTGTACAGGTTGACCCAAAATGCCAGTTTCTCATTGCAATTCATGCAAGATGGGTCAACTCTAGCTAACTGCTCTACAAGCAACCTGCACAGCAAGGAAGATTAACAAAATAAATAGATCACTTCCCTCAGCTAAAGTAAAATTTGGATGTAATAAAAACTCAACTTATATGACAATTTTTAATTAGTGTTCAATGAGTGCGCTACAATTGCATTGTTAAAATTATACTCAATCAAGCTTATAGTGACGGCAATCTTCATGCTTTTGTGGATTCGGCCTCAAGGAGCAAGAATCAGAAGAGATGTTCGCAGAATTTTAGGGGGCGAGAGAGAGAGACATCAGATGCAAGCACACAAGTTTTTTTAGATATTTAGCTTTGATTAAGAGTTTGAGTACAAACCTAAATCTTTTGAAAGCCCCCGCAGCATATTCAAGTTCTTTCTTCCCAACAGACAACCAAGAGACCTCAACTGCCATGCTGTATGATCCTATAGTAGTTGCCCAGTCCATTTTGCCAGGAACTTTATATGGATCAAACAAGTTATCTTGTGACAGGACTTCAAAATCATTTTCCAAAGCAACTGAGGAACTCGTCATTAATGAAGCTGTTACAGGTGAATCTGTAAAAGAAGAATAGGACAGGTGGCCTTCAGGTGAAGGTGACAGGACACTACCCTCAAAAGAAGAGAACTTCGATGAATCTGCTAAAATGAGAAAAATATCCCTCATGCACAGTATCATTTCTTCTGACAGCTGATTAGGATGGTGCCAAAGATTTTCTACAAGATATTGCTTGTTTGGATGTTCAGCAATGTCTATGGATGGAGACATGTCATCCACGATCTCTTCCATTCTGTCACCACAGCAAGATCTCGTAATCTGCAATAAACTGCTGACAATTAACTTCTTTAATTGTTCCTTTACTCTCATTTTGATTGAATATATTAGATTTTGAAGCATGCACACTAGATCTTTCAAAAGTTTCCACAGCAAGGAACTCAACGAAGCAGAAAAGCCGGACTCGACAACTAGTTAAACAATTCTTTAAACAACTGAAGAATCATTGAGGAAACCTTTCAAGTAAAACACAAGAGTTAATACCGGTTCTGTTAAGCAGACAGGAGTACAATTAAAATGTGATGATGCAGGACAGGGCAAATGCCTTAAATGGTACTCAGCAAGGCGGCGTTCATTCCTCTCCTGACTAAGCTGACATTCCAGAGCAATCAATTCTTCTTCAAGCTTTGATACAGTGATCTCTAATACAGCAATGCTATCCAATAGCTCCTGGGTCTGCAATCCAGACTAGGAGGCTTAAGATAACAAGTATATAAACCTAAAAGGAGAACTAATACAGGAAAACTGACCTTATCTGGAAGCTGGCTAGGTGAATCAGAGAAGGGTGAATCAGAGTGTTCAACGGCACTAGCAAGAGCTAAGTGCAAATCAATCTCTTCTTGCAGCTTCTTCTGCAGCATTTTAACCTGTACCATCGGAGTGGCACAATAAATTAGATTTCATCACATGTGGGATAACTTTCGAGGCTAACAACAGGAAGAATAGTTTTTATAAGTATAACTAATATTTAGTTTTGATAAGGTTTTAGTTTTATAAGACATCGGTGTGGCACATATTAACAGAAATAAGTTCATGACAGACTGGTAATATTTCCTGTTAAGATGATTTTTTGTAGGAAACTAGGAACCACTTCTGGGATTGACGTGTTGGAGCTACACCAGTAATTTCAAACAATAGCACCAAACAGTAAATATTTCTTAGTCCTGAGTTCCACCATCTTCATTTATATCCTGATTTGCCCCCCTTTTTTTTGCTGCTGAAGAATTGTAAGATAATCTCCGATTTATAAGAAGCATGTGGACATCATTTGGTAGTCCAGTACTTTTTATATCTACTCATTTATTGAGAAGCTCTTATCACTTTCTACAGATATGCATACATCATTTGAAGTAATGTGATTATTCAAAATTTCAAATATGAATTATCTTGCAAGATTGCATCTCTATAAAATGTTGTTAGGTGAAAAAACTCATTTAATTAAGGGGGGGAAAAAGATAAAAAACTGGGATACATATATTTATTCTCAATATTTTGAACCAGCTTTGTTATCACTTATTAGCTATTGTTCCTTACTGGCATGTGATAATTTAACTGCCGCTGAATAATTAAGTTGCTTGTGAAATGCCGAAACCTATGAAGAAGAACTCAGATGCATCTAAATCCAAAGATTGAATACGAAAGACACTTACATCTTGCTCAAGCTGGTATCTCTTGAGACACATTTTTCCACCTTTCTCTTCACTACCTCTGCCCTGTGGCTTAGTATCCTGAAGACAATGTACTTTTATTAGAATCCAATATCATTTTAAGTAAACTTATGAGATAAGAAGTGGGATAGCTACATAACTTAAACAACAGCTTATCTGCTCATTGTACAAAAGATGCAGGACAAATGTTCCATTCAAGGACTTTATCTCTACTATTAGGCTAGAGATCAACCATATTTGTTTTTTTTATCTTGCTTTAAGTTATTGCTGCGGACTGGAGCAAGCATTTTGGGACAGCCAAAGCTTCCTTAGAAAAGAAGAAGTTAGAATGGGAGAGAGAGTATTGAAATGTTGATGGAGAATTTTTCTTTATCTTTTCAGCTTCAACCTATTCTTCATACAGAAACCTCGGAAACCAGATCCACTAGGTAGTACCATTATATAGCTATTGCAGGTATGATGAGAAAACTAACATAAGAAGATAGTGGCTCTGTGATAGCAGTATATATGTTGTAGAGTTGAAAGAGAAAGGGAAGTTAACCTTCCATTACAATTGCTTTGTATAAGCAACTGTTCTAACACCCTGGCAACCCAAGTCCCAACTTATTGCCTTTACCTACCATTAAGCGAATGACATTGGAAATTCACTGTTCATGAGTAAGGTATTTGAAAATGTGCTTGTAAGAGGAACCAAATGTTGATCCTGCGATATTTGATAACTTATTTATTGAAGCATTCTGACCTGAATGCAATTTTGGTGGATCAAAATCTAATGACTGAAATATTTTTTCACCGGGAAATAGGTGTTTTGTTTCCATCAAGTCTTAATAAAAACCAAATTATGTTAAACCAGCAACCATGACAAATATATTGGAAAGAATTCAAGACAAAAATGAAAGATAATGACAGTAAATGTCGTGGAAAAAAAAACTTCAAACCTTAGTTTTAATGATAATTTTGACAGCAAGATTATAAATGAGGGTAGGATTGGTAGCCAAAAAAAAAAACAAAATTTGAACCATCTATTCCCTTAAAGCCCATTCTTCAGGAAAGAGAGGGAAGTCTGAAGGAATAAAAGCATATTTTAAGCCTCTAGTGGGTTCAGCAAATATGATCATAAAGAAGACAAAATCATCTGAAAGTTATGCACCCAACCATGGTTTTAAATGTTGAGATTTTGGTAGCTAAGAGACAGGATAATTATGTCATAAGTCACTCACTTCACTTGGTGAAGCTCACAGGATTAAATGCTTGTCACTGACTGGCCCTTGGATAATTATGTCTTAAGTCACTCCACTTGTGAAACCCACAGGGTTAAATGCATGTCACTGACTGGCAATTGATGGTCTTTCATTCATTATCTCATAACATAATTCAATGCCTTGACAATGGTCAGTGCAAAACACTTCCAGGCATACAATTTGTTGGTAGAGATTTTGGTTAAAATCTAGTGGTGACAGGTGAGATGGATAAGCACAATAAATGACAAAATAAACAAAAGTGAATGCCCTAGCTAGAAGCTGAAGATAATACCAACCAACAAGAGAAAGTAGAAATTGCAAACAAATTTGTTCTCATCGGTGTGAGACAAGGACAGTTAACTACGCCCATAAGGGGTCCAATAATGACAAGAAGATCTATCGAGTGAAGACGAGTTAGTTGAAGGCAGCAAGAAAGGTCAAGCTGAAGATGCAGAATCCAACAATGCCAAACAAAAACAAAAGTTCTGAACTGAATTAACTATTCCTAGTAAACACAAGGAGGAAGCTCTGAATTTAGCACCATAACCTAAGTTCAATCATTGTGAAGTATCAAACAATACAGTACCTCAAGATCAGATGAAGTTGGGGAACCATCTGCCGAAGAAAATGCACTACTCCAAGTCCATTGACGAGAGCCCTTAGCACCACCAGCACTAGCCTTACGAAGATACCTATGAATGGAGCTTCCACTGTACTCAACAAGATGCGATTTTTATCATTTTTCCGAGAAACCCAGAAGAAAAAAAGGATCGAAATAGAAAATTGGTTTGGTTTGACTTACAAATTGATGGGGAGGCTAAACCCACCGCCATTATCACGGGAAGTGCAGCTGTGGCGGTCGTCGTCGAGAACTTCAGCTCTCAAACAAAGCATCTCTCAGCAAATCATGAATAATAAATAATGGTAATGTAGCCCAGAAACATTGAATAACAAAGAGAGCAGAATCGAAGGAAGAGACCCACAACAACCCAGCTACTGTTGGTGTTGTGTAATAACTCCAGAGACAGACCCAGTGGCTGTGATTCTTCAGCTGGTAGAGGTTGTTGGGAAATGGAAAATTGTGGGGGTTGTGTTGGGACCCGAATGAAAAAATGATTAGTGCAGTGATCGAGAATGAGAATGGCAACAACAGGGAGCGGAGAGAAGTTGAAGGGGACCCATATATTATAGGGTAACACTGTGGGGTAGAAGGTCACTTTTCAGGCGGGACTCGGGAGAGAGAGTGGTCGCTGACTGTGAGTCTATTACCATTCCCATCTGAGGGGTTGTTTGTCAAGGATGTAGAGATTTGAAAATATTATTTTCTTAAATCTCAAAGATTGGGAACATTTTTATTTTATTTTATTTTATATAATAGGGAACATTAATTTAGTTTGAAACTTGTTTGCATTTTATTTGTCATGGTTGCATTTGAGAATATTATTTCATTTGAAATTTGACTGCATTCATTTGTCAATCTTCAAACTTTTGAATTTTTCACTAGTTTAAGAAAATTTCTAGATATGTTAAATTGTTTCATAAGTTGACTATATTTAAACCACTAAGGGTGGCGCAGTTGGTTATTCTAGCTGTGTGAGTGTGATGAGGTCTCAGGATCGATCCTCACTCAACACATTCTTGGTGGTGGTGGCTTTGTCTCTTTCTTGAACATTATTGGATTTCGGCACCTTTCTGTATCAAAAAAAAATAATAATGATAAGTTGACTATATTTCTTGTATTTCTAGCTTATTAGCATAAATCAAGAACACCATGAACTTGCTTTAGAAACCGTTAACATTGAAAATAAAAATATAATACAATTCAAATGTTATTTTTGACATTTTATAATATAAAATTAGTCATGTGTCATGTTTGTGATGAGTTAGCTAAGGGATATATTTTGGTGAACTTAACTGAAAGTTTAATATTTTGAAGTGCGAGGAATTAGATGATATGAAAAATATTTTAGTGTGTTTGAATGAAAATACTTACAGTTTAGAGGTATTTATGTGAAGTTACTCAGGCACGTTATAATTTACAATTAATATACACATAAAAATTGAGAAACACACATCATAAAACTCATATTCAGAGAAGCCGAAAAAACGAGATTCATTCCATTCATTTACTCCAATGGTTTAGAATCCAATAAGCCACCAAACGTCGAGATCAATGAGTTGTTAATACTTTCAAGAAGAAGCATCAACAACAATTACGATAAACATTAGACAAAAGAAAGAACAGCTTACACAAATAATTAATCACGGAGAGTTTTTGTGAGAGAAAAGTATGAAGATTGGGGTTTGGTGAAATAGATAGAATTTAAAGAGTTGGTGAGAGAGTGGATTGATGAAGATATGAGAGAGAAAATAGATCATGTATCAGTATTAGAGAAATTGTAAGTGTCATTGGGTTATGGCCGATGGGGGTGAGTGAGAGAGATTAGGATTAGTGATCATTACATATTATAAGTAGTAATAGTGTGGGTACCGGGGTTCTAATGGGGAAGCGCGAGTCAATCGCGGGTCAAGAATGTGTTGGACCGTGGCCGATTCATAGGCTTCTCAGTTCGGAACTGTTAAGTCCATGGTTTGAGTTTGGACAAGTTCAAACCAGTGTGGGTGCTATGCGAACAACGAATTTGCGGGTCTTTTTGAATAACCCTAAGGCTGCGTTTGATCGTCTGGATTGGATAACTATAGATTGGATAACAACGATGGATTACGACAGATAAGAAATC
>JAYMTF010006451.1:0-10247 GCA_036897485.1 Pelargonium nanum
CGAGTGCGCCTAACCTAAGTCGCCTCGCCTCAGCCATTTTGAGGCTCCAAAGTGCACCTCGCGCCTCAAGCGCGCCTCAGGCGCGCCTCAGTGGGCTTTTTTAAACACTGTTGTATATATCACATCACAAGAGAACTTGTCACCATGATCTTCAACATGAAACCCAGTTCAAGTAAATTAATCATCATACAATACCATGAAATCATGCCACAACCACAAAGAAACAAAGTTATATATAAAATTTATATTATTGATGTGAATGACTTGGAATTAATTGTGTTAACAAGTACAAGAGACCCCTTTATATAGTAGATTTAGACAAGAAATAGGAAATAAACTAGACTGGGATATTAAACTAAATATTCCTAAACCTAAATACAATTTTTTTTAAATTTCATTTACACCTTCTCTCATTTTACTGAACTAAGAATTGGATCTTCACACTACTCCTCAGGCTGGAGCATGTAAAACGAAGTCAATGCGAGAACTTGTAATTTTTTACGGACTTTTATAGCATGTATCGGTTGTCGGAGTTGATCTCAGTGATAGATGTTAACAAGAGAACTTTCTTGACATAACAATGAGTGACCTCATGACTCAGAGACTACGTTTGGGTATTTTGATCATATGGGAAGCTCGGGGTCAACTTCTATAGTGTCCTCAAGATTCAAGAACTACATTTTTGTAGTAGTTTGGTCATATGATAGGCCAAGAGACTATTTCTATAGTGTGTCCTCATAACTCAGGAACTGCATTTTGGTAGTTGTTTGGTCGGATGAGAGGGCCAGTGACTATTTGTATAGATTGTTCTCAAGGCAAGAGCGTCCTTTCAGAAGAGGGTGGCATTGACTTTCTAGAGTCTCAAAAGTGAATGTCATCTTAATTTGTTGGAGTGAAGCTTAAGAGATCAGATTTGTTAATAACATGAAAGTTGTTCAAGAAAAAGAGAAGATACTAAAGTTTCTTTATGAGATGTTCTCCCTCAAATGCAAGCATATCATGTGTAAGCATACCATGTGTAAGGAGGATAAAAAGAAAAGGAACGAAATATTATGAATTTTTTTTCGAGAATTTAATGAAATCTTTAAGAAAGAAAGTAAAATAATAAATTATTGAAAACTTAGGGGAAATGAAAATTTATTGGTTAGGTAAGCAACATAAGGTCGCCGCTGGAATGATGAAAGCTTTAAAAACTCTCAACACATTGAATCAAGAGGCAATGATATCATGTGAAATTTTTATTATTGATGAGAATGAATTGTGTTAACATGTACAAGAGACCCTACTACATAGGAGATTTAGAATAGAAATAGGAATAGAAAACAAAATAAAAAATTAAACAAAACTTTACTAAATACGATATCATTGCTAATTTTACTAACATGTTTCCTAATTTTACTAAACTTAGAATTAAATATTCACATTATACAAAAAACAAGTAAATGATATTTTTAAAAAAACAATAACTTAAATCCCAAATTTCTCCCATCCTTGGAGGATTTCAAACTAGACATCACATCAAATATTAAAAAGCACAAATACATACCCCATTTGTATTAGCTTTGGAAGGACCTTTTGAAGATAATAAGTTGGACTTGACCAGCCCTTTACTCTTAGATTCACAATCTGGCTTATATTATGGTCAAACCGCTCAAGTATATCTTCTGGGAGCTCTCTTACCACATTTACATTATGTCTTAGTGCATAAATGAAAAAATCTTCATCAAATATGTCGCTAAATTTGCTGCAAGAAATCAAAAGGCAGAGAAAATACGAGTTAATAATTACTGTTTCAGATAATAGATGATGAGAAATGGATGATACTACTACTGAGTAAAGTATGACTACGTACTAAAATATAAGAGATCATAAGTTAAATTTATTGTAACTTGCATGAAAAAATGTCCAGATTCCATAAAAGAGGACGGAGTATGGACAAATGTGTCCCAAGAGTGGCAAATAGTTGGCAACATGTTGCACCTTAGACCTCAGTCTAGGTGGTACAGAAGCAAAAACAGGTTTGATAAATTCTAGGTTAGAATCTTACTATTTTGCTGCATTCTTCACTTGACTGCATTTTTTTGTTTTTTTTTTAATCCAGCAATATGTGGCTTTTAGTTATGGGGGTGAAAGAGAAGTTTTGGACTTTTAGAAGTTCCAGAACTCATCCATAATAAATATTAGGCAAAATTCAATAAATAAAAACTGCGAATTCAGTGTAACCAATGGACAGAAAAGACAAATAAATGAAACCTTTGATCCAACATAAATCTGAAAGGTTAAGACATGTTCTTGAAAATGTAGCCAAATCAGAGTTACTGTTTTCACATTTAAATACAAGCTAACCAGCTATTTAAGTACATGCAAAGAATGCTACAAGTGCCTACAGAGAATTGTTTTTATCACTAATTACCTGGAATCTTGCCAAACACTATTCAGATGAAAAATCGGAATCACAAGAGTTGCATTCAGAAGTCCAGCTACTGCCACTGCATCACATATCTGTATTGAAAGAACAGAAGAACTTGTTCAATAAAACATATTGTGCAGAAGACTAATCTGAATTCACTACTAACACCATGACAATAGAACTGAATGTCACTTATCCAATTATCCTTGAGTTTATTAACAAAAGCTGAAACACTAAACTGATCATTTGCACGAAAAAAGAAAAAACTGTCAACAACAACTAACGTCACAAAATAGAAAAATCGGGATATAACCACCAATCAATTTTTACTTCCCAATCAATAAAAGCAAGAATATTAATTTTCTCACTAGAAACAAAACATACCGATAATCGTTGTTGGTTCAACCCACCATTTGCTTCAATTATAAGGAAACCATTAGACTTCGGCAATTCTGAGTTACTCAAACACAAAGACAGCAGTAAGCATCTCATATTGCATTAACAAGCATAATACATGATAACAAAATATTAACAGTTCAAAGCATTTAAATTTCAGTCTGCATATATTTTCCTGCTAAATCAAAAGGCTCAAGTAACATGTTTCAAACTTCCAGCTTAATAAATGATACTGCAAACATAGTCTCAACCTCAATAACATACACTTATGGCTAGCCATCCACTTATATTTGAAAAATAGTAGTATGATTGCATGACTAAAGACTCGTGAATTTAAACATTTTTGCCCAATTCAGTTTGAAAGTTAGGGTAAGGGCTGGTGCTAATTCTCCCATAAAAGAAATATCATTACGCATTGCAACACTAACACATGTTTGCAAAGATGTATAACTTTTTTATCTGGAATTTGAGATCTTTATCTCTAACAAGGTCTTTGCCCCACTAATTCTTGAGCACAACCATCAACCACATCTTCAAACACCGCGTAATTACACAACCAACCTGAACACTAGGAATTACCCCAAGGGAATATCACACCACTTGATCATACATTCACTCAGCACAAGTAGAACAGCACCATCACCCAGATAGGCTAAAAGTTCAGCGTGTGACAAATGGCCAATATTATTCTTCGGTTGAAGCAAAAGTGGGAATATTATTTGCAAGTCAATTCAAACAGATCATTGATGGATCAGCTATAATAGTCAAATGGGAAACTACCTGCTTCAGAAATACTTATATTGACACATGGCTTCCAACCTTGATGAATTTTTGGGTTCCACGCTGTCATTAACTGCATGAATTTCATAATTTCTCAGTCAATTTTGTTGAGAAATAAAAATAGGGAAAATTCTTAACATATAAGTTGAAACTAAATAAGAATGCTATAAAAGCTCTGAATTCGGAAAACTAGAATCACGCTGATAGTGAGTTCACCTGGTATGGCTTAACAATTCATTATTACAATTATAACTTATGTTGTCAGTGTTTTGTAATGTCTATTGACAATTGATTGTAATTTGACATGTTTGTTATTAGAGTCAACTTCAATATAGCTAAATCTACGAGCTCATACTATTTATTGCATACAAAATACACTTTCAATTAAAAAAACATTACATGTTCTCACATATAAAAAGACCCCCGATTGTGCACGTGTCGAGCCTTTTAAAGAAAATGAGTGTCCTTTTTATCACATATAGAAAGGGCCCTGATTGAAAGTTTTTAAAATGAGTGTCCTTTTATCAACAAAAAAAAATGAATGTCTTGGTTTCCTTTTAAAGAAAATTAAGGAAAAGTTAGTAAGTATTGTATAAGTACGCTTGTATCCTCATTACCATATATTGTAACAAACTTAAGGGATACTAATTTATGATAGGAATGTTATTGGTAATTCATACTATAACTAACTTTCTAGAAAGAGGACACGCATTTTAGGACGGATGGAGTAATATTGGTCAAATGAATCCATTTTACAAATGACACCCCAGATAATTACAAGTATCAAATTCTAAGAGGTTAAATATAGATATATATACATACCTTGTATTATAGGCCAAAAAACACATAACCACCCCCCCTGTTTCACTCATCGACATCTTGTTTATCTAGTCAAAGCATAATCTATAAAAGTTAACTCAAATTGACACTCCTCGCATGCTAGACACGTGACCCTTATATTTTATTAATAACCAACATATCTTTGACAGATATCGGCAGAACCTTCTCCCAAATCTCGCCAAAAAAAGTGAAACTGCAAATTTGACAAAAAAAAATATAACTTTTTCTGTAAAATTGAAGGCATCATCTTGTTCCTCTTTAAAATAATACATGAAATAATGACAACAATCAACCAAAATGGAAATTGGGCACAAAGTTACGATTTTTTTTCAATCGTTTCTCACAACTTATTTTGGTCCATAGGTCAATTTCGTCCCCAAAACTTCATGTTTATTAAAAAGTTAAAATCATAATCATGTTCTTGAAATCAAATAAAAAAATCACACATATCTGAGATTACAGCTCAAACCTATGAATTTTTTTGTTTTATTTAATCGAAACATTTCCAGCTTTGAACTGAAAATTGGTAATTTTGGTACACAAAAGTTAATTTTTTTCAAAATTAAAGCCATAATAAGTTCCTCACTAAAAACCGCATGAAGCCAAGTAATAAATTACTCAAATTGGAGATTGGGACTTAAAGCTATTAACTTTTTTATATTTTTATTTTTGCAGAAATTTTCGGAGTTGAATGGCATTGATTTGAAATTTTGAAGTGAAATTTAGGGTGAAGTGGTCATTTTGCAGAATAGCATGTGGCAGTTAGATGCTGAGAATTGAAACATGGGGTATAGCACTGGTATATATTTGTAATTAAACCTAAATTCCAACTGAATTAGTTAAGCAGCAGAGGTTCCAAGTTCCAACAACAGACATTAGCATTTTTCTAAGCCAAATCCAGTAGCACTGATGATTAAGCAACTGCCAGATCCAAATATCCTAACATCAGCAAAAAGATCAGTTTAACTACAAGGTGGCTGGTTTCCATGTGGTAGGCTTCATGTTGTCTATGTTTAGGGCACGAAACAAGTGTCAGCAACCATGACAAGACCATGTCCAAATGTTCTACATGAATTATAAAAAATAAGAATAAACATAAAATATCAGATCCAAGCCAATTTCATTCCCTTGTACTGTTCAATTTGCTAAAGTTGAAAACGAAACCCAGTCAACTGTAATTGCTTCAGTGCATTTAGAAAAGTCCTAATGCCATCAAAAGGCAAGCAAAGTACATCGCTGAAGGGGTTCCATAACAATGATAGGTTTGGCAACACTAAAACTTACCTGAAAATGGAAAGATCAAGATTAGGACTAAAGCCTACATGTTTACCTATTTTCATCTCAATTGCAAAGCATTTCTCAGTATTTTTTTAAATTATATTTATAAAATCATCGATAAGTACTCTTAACTTAGCATAACCAACCATACTTGAGCTTTATGTTCTCATCAATAAAAATGACAACAGGAAACGAGAAACGACACAAGGCCTAGTCTCTTCTACATTTCAGTAACTTGGGTGGGTGACAATAATTACTGTGAACTCCAATCAAAATAGAGCTATGGTATATAAAGAACTACACATCACTACTTTAACAAACCACAAAACATTCCAAGCATGTATTGTCGTCAACTGATGCTACAATGCCCATATTAAACTACTTCTCTATAGTTCCTTCCATTAAATAATAAGAACATATCTGCACATAAAAGCACTCTGTTCACACTGGTCATGAAGCTAAGTATCCTCGTCTTTTTCCCTTCAAGAGTATGGTTCAAAATCTAGACTCTATATAACTGACAGACTCTAAAAATCGGTTACATTTCTGAATTCATCAAGAATTAAAAGCCAGAGTGATTTCGTTGAACTAGCAGCATTTGTAACTGTCAATTACTCAATTTGAGTGGACATAGCTGATTTGAAGTACATTAAAATCTAAAAATCATTTCACACAACATTGCTTATTTTCCTAATCAGACAGAAATGTAATATCAAAATAAAAAACAGTGCTCAAATAAAAGTGCAGAACAGAAAGTATACCGCATTGTAGCTTCCATTAATGTCCTCGGACTCCATAGAAGGCCAGAGCTTCTGAAAAAGCTGAGGACTCCTGTAGACAGACCCCGGAGGCTGCCGCTTGTGAACCACAACACTATTCTTCAAATCAACAACATCAAAACCTAAGGACCCCATATACATCAACATCCCCGAAATGTACAGTAACGGCGCGAACAACAGCATGCCTCGCCGTCTGAAAACAGCCGAGATCAGCACAACAACCAGCTTCTCTGTAAGACTCTGCTTCGAGCTCCTTCCACCTCCTAGAGTGCTGCCTACAGTCTTGCTCCGGCCGTGCCGCAGCCGCGGAGACGACGGAGGCGACGGCGACGGCGACACCGACACCGACACCGATACGCCGCCGTTCGACCGTCCGGCGGACCCGAGACGGCTGTAGCCGTGCATTGCGGAGAGCAGAGCAAAAACCCTAGAAAACGGTAAAGATCTGGCAATCGTTGTGAAAATGAAACAGCTCGACGGTTAAATCTCGCATTTCAGGACGCGAAACTGGAAAACTTGTGCTCCCTCCGCTGAGCTCTTTGAAAAGCTTAGCTATAGCTTTTTTCTATTGGAATCAAAGTGCGAAAGTGCGAAAGCGTAGCTAAGCTTTAGTAATTAAACTTTATTTCTCGAGAAAAGGGAGGACTTTCTCGAGAAACAAACAGAATAGATTGATATTGGGGAGAATGAGAGTGTATTAACTGGAGAAACAGGACAGATCTGGGCCGTTGGCAGGAGGGGGCCGACAGGGGTCCTGTAGAAAAGGAAGGCTAGGATCTGGGTTGAATTAAAAAGGTCACGTGTAAGGGGACGGAGTGGGACCCACAGCTCCACTGAGTGAGAGTAGTGGTAAGAGATGGCGTCAGTTGCGTGGACGAATCGTCGACTGATGCCTTAGATTTCGATGGTGAGATGGATGCGCCCGCGAATCGTGTGCGTCCATTGCGCGCACGCATGGGATGTCGTGTTTAGTTCATGTTTAGTGTATTAACTTCACACATTATTGTGCGTTTATGTATGAAAAATATTATGTTTGGGATGGGTATGTACATGTTTGTTAACCGGCCCAATGCACCCAAATGTTGCATCGGACCGAAAAGGACGGTTTTTTCTTTTTACGAATCAAAATCGGCTAATTTGATTACTAAAACTGTGTCGATACGGTTCGGTTTTTTAAACCGAATTTACTAAAAATATACAATTGGATCTGCTTTTGGTATAGGCCTCAATGCCCCACTAGAGATGGCACTTTGGACCTGAACCCGCGTACCCGACCCGAAGTTGGTCGGGTCGGATTAGGGTCGAGTCAATCATGTCAAGTTTTTGGGTTGGGTAAACCAGCGCAATTCATTGTATTTCATGCCTAAAATCCGAACCCGACCCTAAATTTGCCAACTCTATGCCCCACTCAATACTCTTCAAGTTCCTAAATCCCATTGTGACTCAAGGTTATTTTGATACAAATTAATAAGCCAAAAAGCTACAATCTTTTCATCAAACACTGTAGGAAGGGATCCAATTACATAAGTGCCCAGCTTGTAGCTCAAAACGGTATCGTATGGTAAGTACTCAAAATGTGTAAGCGCCGTCGTATTTATTTCAAAATTTGCCCGTTTGTTTTCTTTTCCCATTTCTCTTCGTCGTAAACCTTAAGATTTTGTCTCATCTCTTCCCACGCAGTACAAAAATCTTTCGACACCGCTGTTGTTACAGCGGCCTCCTCCACACTTGGAGATGGAACAACCTAGCACTCCAACACAAATATATCACTGAAAAAGCTAACAATAGAAAGAAATTTTCCCATTTCTCTTCATCATAAACCCTAAGATTTTATCCCATCTCTTCCCACGCAGTACATAAACCTCTTCCGACACTGCTCATGTTACAGTGACCTCCTGCTCTGCTCCTCCGACACACTTGGAGATGGAACAACCTAGCACTGCCATCAAATTCGTCACCAGTCGTCGACTCCAACACAAAAATGAAAGGGACAATATCACTGAAAAGGCTAACGATAGAAAGAATTATATTCCCCCAGCCCTGATAGAAGAATGCATTGCCGTTCTAGTGAGTACGACTAAGCTACCTTCGACCAGGTGACTACGGGCCTCCCCTCTGACAGGGTTATGACATGCAATTTCTGATGAGGGGGTCACGGGGTGGCCAGGAGGGTCTACCTTGGTATCACTCCCCTATTTGAACTTGTTCGCTTGCTACGTGATCTCTCTTGGCCTATTCATGAGAACCCTGCTAACCCTGGTTGGAAGAGCTAGTGCAAGAAGTCGTGCAAATGTCCTCCCAACGAGAAGAAGATAACTTCCACACGTAAGACGTTTTATGCTTATTTGACTTTCCATCAATCAATTCCTTTTATTAGTTTGTATTTACGATGTACTGATACTTCCGCATTTTTTTTTTGCAGTTACTGGTCAATGGCCCTTGAAAGGCAAGAACACCTACAACACGACCCATATCAAGGAGAGGCGAAAGCAACTGAGTAGCAGCAAGAGGTACTCCTTCCCTTCGGCCTCTCATTCATGTGTCCCAAAGTTTCTGTCCCCAACAAGAGGAAGCGTGTGGAAAAGGTACCGAAAGAGGAGGACGAGGCTGAAGCGGACACGCCCACGCCCCCAGCACCAGTGGCCGAACCTAGGGAGGAGGAAACCGATATCATGTCTTTTGCTTTCCCTCCCTCGAATTTCATGGGGATCCACCCGGTGGAGCCTCCCATTCTAATGGAGTTCGTTTGTTCTTCCGTTCCGGTTGTATACTATGCTACCATGAGGTCTTATGTTCCCCACATTGACTTGGGAGTGGTCGATGAGAGATTTGTGCTTCCTGCCTCCCTCGAGGAAGAGACAGTGGAGTTGCTGATGGCTTGTCTTCCCAAGACTCTCCCCCCTCGAGATCCTATTGTGGTTACTACCCCTCGCATTATCTGTCATCTCTTGAAGCAATCAGATGAGTACATTCTCAATGTATTCCTCTTTTCACTTCTCTTTAACTTTCTGGAATACCTTAGTCTTATATGTGATTATTGATGCGCTTAATATCTGCTTCTCAATTGGTTTCCTATAGGGATGCGCTCTTGACTGCCCTGCGCGGGATCCCTGATGTTGATTCTATGGCGTCCGGTTCTGACCTTGAGGCCGAAAAGGCCCCCAGTTAGAGGATGACTTCAAAGTTGAGAATGAGAGGTCTCACATCCTTTTAGCTCAACTGGAGGAGAGCGAGGGGAGGCAGCGAGCGTCCACTGCCAGTGAGGCTCAGTTGCAGACCAAGCTAAGCACTATGTCTTTTACCTTGAAGAGGGAACATGCTGAGTGAGCGAAAATACCTTATTTCCATTTCCCTTTAAATATTTCATGTTGTTTTTATTCATGTTCTAAGCATCTCCACTTCATTTGTTGCAGTTAGTAGCTAAGGTAGTTCAACTATGGGCGGAGTTGAGCAACCAAGCGCCCCGAGAGGTGGAGCCTTCAGCTTAACTGATTGGTTGAGTCCGCCATATGGAGGAGTACCCAAGAGAGGAATGAGATTCTCCGGGCGGCTACGGGACTGGGCCACCTCGCCTTTCCCAGGTGGAGGAGATTTGTGACATCCCTCCTTTCCATCTAATGGTTAGGAACTTCTGCTACTTGTTCTCGTTCACTGACGTAGAGGTAATTAACCTGCTACAGTAGGTAACTTGGACCAAATTAAACTAATGGTGTGTTTGGAAACCATGATTTGATTTGAAATGCTGGATTTGAGTCAAATGAGGT
>JAYMTF010006452.1:0-10246 GCA_036897485.1 Pelargonium nanum
AATTTCCTTAAATGGCGCGATTTTTGAAATCGTTTGGACTAAAATGGCTCGTTCGGATAACTTATGGACTAAATTGGCTCGTTTGATAGTTGAAATACTAAAATGTCATGAACTAGATAGTTCATGGACTAATTTGGACATTTTCCCTTGAAACAATTGTTGAAAATATATCTTTGCCTTAATTGTCTTAATTTATTTATTTTTTCTTCTTTATTGTTTAAGTGTGCAAGTATTTGATTGTGTTTCAGATTAAGAAAAATACATAAATCTGAAGGAGAATGACAAGTGATGAAGATTGAAGATCAACAAGTTTGTTGTTGTTTGTGCGTCAGATGACTCCTTTGTGATGACTGTTTGATTTGTTTGGCTTTGAATTATGTTGTAACAAACAACTTACTGAACTATTCTTACATTTGTAAATATTCAACAGTGTAGAGTTCATTCAAGAGAATATGATTTTTTTTCATCATTAGGTTTTGACCAACTATAGCCTAAAGGCTCTGATTGTTCTATTCCTAGTGTTTCTTTTCATCAATATAGATTTGTTTGAATGAGCTCAAACTATTATGTATTTCTTTACCACATAATAGAATGAGAAATACAAGTTTAATTAAAAAAATGAAAAATGTTCAAATTAGTCCCTGAACTATCGTGTCATTTAATCCCTCAACTATCAAACGTGTCATTTTAGTACATAAAATTAGCAATCGAGCCAGTTTAGTCCAAACGTTTCCAAAAATCGAGGCATTTAAGAGTATTCCACCGTTAAAATTACAAGGGTTAAATGGTTGTAGGCCCCTTGGACTCGTTTCCATATAAGAGTTGGCCCCTACAATCATTTTTTAGTTGCCACGATCCCTGGACTGTAAATTTTTTATAATTAACCACTGGTTATCTGCTGCTGCCGGCTTGGACTTGCCACGTCACCGGTCTTGCCACGTAGATTATCCACGTCAGACGTCCAACTCGGCAAATGAAACGGTGAGTTTGGAGCGTCTTATTTCATTGCCGAAACACTGTCGTTTTGTGTTTGTTTGTGTGTCTTAGTTAGGGCTTCATCGTCATCTTCTTCTCCTTATTCAACCAAGCCCAACTCTGTTTTCTTCTTCTTCCTTGTTCCTTGTTTGTTGATGGATTACAGCAATAGTTCCAAGCCATATTCGTCTAGTGGATATGATTTAGAACAATGTTGCAAGTGTGGATTGAGAGTGAATGTCCAAATTTCGAAAACAAGCAAAAACTCAAAAAGAGTTTTCTATGGTTGTTGTAATTATGGGGTAAGTTTTTGTGTTTAAGCAGCTTTAATTGATAATTGTAGTTCGTTGATTTTGTTCTCTGCTGTAGAGAGTAAGCTATTGTGATTATTTTGGTGATTGGGTGGACAATCATGAGGCATATACCAAACCTTTCCTGTTGTGTGGGTTGAATGGGCAAAGACAGTACATTTGAACTTTGATGGAAAACAATTCGAAGTTGAAAGCTGAGGTTTCTAAATTGCAGACTCTCCTAGTGGTCATGAAAGCTGAGCATGTGGAAGTTATACATGATGAAAGAATGAAGATGAAGAAAAGTAGGATAAATTGGGATAAATTAGTTGTGTTGGTTCAATTGATGCTGTGTATGTTGTTGGTTGTTTTAATATGGAAAAAGTTCAATTTAGTCCCTGAACAATCCAGAACGTGTCATTTTCGTCCCTGAACTACCAAACGAGCCAATTTAGTCCATAGGTTATTCAAACGTGACAGTTTAGTCCAAACGATTTCAGAATCGAGCCGAATCAGGACATTCCGTCAAATACATTGACGAAATCCGTTAAGTGCGCTGACGTGACATTTTTATTTCTTTTGCTACGTAAGCGGACTTAACGGATTCTGTCAGGGTATTTAACAGAATGTCCTGAATCGGCTCGATTCTGAAATCGAGTTTGGACTAAACTGGCACGTTTGAATAACAAATGGACTAATACCGCACGTTTGATAGTTCAGGGACGAAAATGACACGATCTGGATAGTTCAGGGACTATTTTGGCACTTTTTTCTTTTATTATGCAAGAAATGCTAACATATGTATGAGAAATGTAGTGCACTTGCACTTCCTTGATGTAACCTGTGTATTTCAGATTGAATGCAAGAATTGTTGTTTTTGTCCCAATTTTATACTTGCATTATATTGTACTCATTCATCATTTTTCATTAACTTGGAACACAAATAACTAAATAACTTGGAACAAATTTACCATAAGTTTGGCTCAGAGTTTGATACAACTTGGAACAAATTCACCATATCTTTGAACAAAATGAAACACAAATAACCAAATAACAGAATCCCATAAATTTGATATAACTTGGAACAAATTCACCATAAGTTTGAACAAAATGGAACACAAATAACCAAATAACAGAATCCAAATTCAAACTGGACACAAATGAACTTAAAGTTTGTTCCTATCCCCAAACAGATTCTTAGACTTGGTCCAGATAACAAAATTAAAAAGTCTCAAAATGAAACAACAGTGACAACAAAATAGTGTATGTGTTGGTCACTTCTTCAATCTCAATCCAACTAGGAAGTCAAGCCAGTTTTTCAACATCCTCTTATGCAGTGGAGAAAGAACTTCACTCGGGTTGAGAGAGCATAATTATCGCTTGAACCAAATTGGTCCTTCGTGGCTCTAGTTGGCTAGAACAGAATATTGAAATTTCAGGTGCAAAGTCTGTCTGAGCTCGTCGAGATGATCTCCACCCTTTCCCACGTGAAAGCAAACCAACTCCTCTCGTAGCTCGTTTCCCTCTTGAACTTGAAGATTGCACTGTAGGTGGTGGTGGCCTCGAATTTGGTTCAGTTTGTGAGTCAGTTGGAGCTTCATCAGGTTCTGCACTTAGAGCTTCAATTTGTTAGTCAATTGTCAACCTCTTGGATCTCCTTAAGCTGTTATTATTAACAGCTGCAAGGGGGTTCAATGCCCTATTGGAAGAATTTAAACAGGATCAGAATGCAATTAATAATGTAGAACCACAACATGAAATAAGATTATTGTGTTTTAATTTAGACTAACAAACCTCATATTGCTTTTGTTTTTTGGGTCTACGTCTTTTCTTTACTGGTTGACTTCCCTCACTTAGTGTTTCCTCCTACAAGAAACAATATGTTAAAAAATTTGAATTCAACATCATCCCAAATAAGTCACACAACCCCTTACCTCATACACTACTCTCATGCCTTATGTGTTTTCCACATATCTGGGTTCTTGATTCGAGACATCTTGTTGGCTAGCTGCCTACATAAGAATGAGCATTGAAGAACAATATTACAACAATGATCAATGCACAAGCTATGAATAAAATAAAATTAAACAGTGTATTAAGCAAGTTACCACTTGTTGGTTGCAAACAACCTTCCTTCTCTTTGCTATATATGCTGTAAGTTTAGCTCTTTTCTTGCATTTCAGCTTCCTTCCATTGTGTTCTTTCATGTTTGCCCTTGTGTTAGTACCTCCATCATTACCTTGAACATCATCAACTTTATCCATGTCAACAACACATTCACCAACAGCTTGTTCAACAACTCCCTCAACATCTGCTTCATCAACAACAACTTGAACTTCACCAACAGTTGTTCACCAACTCTCTCAATGTCATCAAAACCTTCATTACCTTGATCATCATTCAATTTCCTTTTACCTTTGGCTCGGGAAGGTCGCTTGCGTATTTTAAGTCCCTCCTTCAAAGGTTGAAGACAATAAGTGTATTTATGCCCAACCTCATTGCAATTGGAGCAACGCGAAGTCCATCTTTGGTTAGTGTATGGGAAGTGCACTGACTAGGGCAGGAGGCTAGAGCCAGCCGCGCGTGACCTCTTCGGGGTTTGCGGCTAGGTCTAGGAATCTCTCCTATGCCAGTGTTCCCTTGATTCGGGCTTCCCATATATGTATATATGTATGTATGTATGTATGTATGTACGTACGTACGTATATATATAGTTATTATTATTTAACTTGTCCCTTCCAGATTATTTTAGTCCTAGATTAGATTTGAATACTTTCCGATCCGATCCTCAGATCATTTATTTCCGCCCAAGTTGGATGGATCGACTTTATTACATAACATCACTTTTTATTAACATTCTTTATTAAAAAAATTTAATATTTTGTCACACAATTTTCACATAATCATACATTAACGCAATTTTTTAACACCGTTAGTGTTGATCACCTATTTGGACAAAATTAATAGTTAATGTATTTATTTGTACAAAGTTTGATAAAGTAAATTTATTTGTACATTTGATGAAAGTTCATGTATGAGATATACATGTCTCAACAACTACTTTAAGTTTCTTTTTTACCAAGCATAACCTATTTTTCACGAGCTCAACATTTGAGCTCTCCATAATCGAATTGGGCCTCCAAGGAAAGGTTGGAGCCCAATAGCAAACCTATTGGATCAACCCAGAGACCACAC
Source organism: Pelargonium nanum (assembly GCA_036897485.1). Lineage (NCBI taxonomy): Eukaryota > Viridiplantae > Streptophyta > Magnoliopsida > Geraniales > Geraniaceae > Pelargonium > Pelargonium nanum. Next base: position 4,461 of record JAYMTF010006452.1, read on the forward strand.
GCGATGGCTATGAAATCGAACCCTCTCTTCCCTTATAGCGCCACCACCAATCTCAGCTCTTCCTCTTCCTCTTCCTCTTCCTCTTCCTCTTCGTGGAGTCTTAAAACCCTCTCTCACCGCGAAGACAATCGTATCAGAGTATGGCCAACGAGGTAGCAATGGAGGGTGTCGTTGATGCGGCGGCTCGGGAGATTGTGGCTGCATCGGAGACGGTGAAGCAGCCGCACAAATTGGAGAGGAAGTGGACGTTTTGGTTCGATAACCAGTCCAAGCCTAAGCAAGGCGCCGCCTGGGGAACCTCCCTTCGCAAGGTCTACACCTTTGAAACCGTCGAAGAATTCTGGTGGTCTGTTCCCTAAATCTTCTTTTTCTTGCTTTATAACGATTTCTCTATTAGGTTAAATCAAGTTTTTTTTTTTTTTCAATCGTGCATCTCTGTGTTTTTCTATTTAGAAACAGAATCAAACAATAACTGAATTAGCTCGGATGCAAGGACCACTCTCACTGGCTTGGCTGAATCTCAGCCCATAATTCTTGGCTGATATTTTTTTTTCACTCTTAAAAAGTGTTACCTTGATAAAAGCTAACAAAAATATATCTTGGTTGGTGTAGTGAGATGTATGATGGGATTACTCAAATTTTGTAATACTTTATGTTTCACTTCGAAATAGGCAATATCAAACTAGTCATTAATAAAAAATAGAAATGTTTTTCGAAAATACTGCTGAGGGGAATATATTTGCCTGTTGTTTTAGGAAAGTAAAAATCTTATTTGCCTAATCAATTTACATTGCTCTTAGAATGATGAATTTTTCATATATATACAATTGGTCCTCAACTACAGATACATTTGATCACATATGTATTGTAAATTGTAATAAAGTACCGAGAGAAGATTTGCAATGCGCGATCTGAAAACATATCTCTTCACGATGCTAGCACTAAGTACTATTTGCGGGGCTTTAGCAAGTCTATAATAGAGATTAATCAATAATTTCCAAATGACTTTCCCACTTTTCATACTAATTATTGATATGGGAAGGCGTGAAGAAGATTAGATATATAATCAGTTAAATATCTGTGACTAATCCCTGTGTATGTTCTATTTTTTCTGTTGTGTCTGTTGTGTTGATTCGTTGGGTTTTCTAATTGTTGGCAATGTTCTTGATTTTGTAACTATCCCAGCCTATTTTTGTTACTTAATGATGAATTTGGGGAATAAGGATCACTTTTGTGTTGTTTTGTTGATTTGTTTGTAAAATATTGAATTTTGATGTAGATCTAACCTTATGGTTAGTTTAGGAATATTTTCATAACAGCACTCTTTTTTTTTCTCATTATTTTATTTGTTTTGTGTGACCTTAGTGTTTGTGATACAACTTCATACATTTACCCCATTTCTGAATTTGCGTAATTCTTCATTTTGTCATTCTGAGATATCAAAAGCTTAAGTTGTACATGCCATCTATGTGAATGATTATTATTTGGCTTGTTTTTATTAAAAGGTATTCTATATGATTTATATGCACTCAAGTTGAAACGGGAAAATCCTTGCAGTTTGTATGACCAAATATTCAAGCCGAGCAAGTTGGTGGCGAATGCTGATTTCCACATGTTCAAAGCTGGGATAGAGCCCAAGTGGGAAGACCCTGAGTGTGCTAATGGAGGAAAGTGGTCAGTTACCAGCAGCAGAAAGGGTAACCTTGATACCATGTGGCTAGAAACCGTACTAATCTATACCCCAATATGTTTCATTTTATATAAAAAAATATTTATGGAAGCCATATCATGCTGGTTTTGGTTTCTTGAGTGTTTGTAATGTTTTTGTAAACCAATTGTTATCTTTCGTGTAGTTGATGGCTTTGATTGGAGAGCAATTTGATGAAGCCGATGAGATTTGTGGTGTAGTTGCCAGTGTGCGTCAGAGGCAGGACAAACTTGCATTATGGACCAAGACAGCAGCAAATGAGGCTCTCCAGGTTAGCATCTTTTTAGCTTATACTTGCTCTCAAATTTGTTGTTGGTACTTGGGTTTTTTGACTTGCAAGCTAGGTTTGTGTAATTGTACTTATGAGTGTTTTAGTTGATCGGGATTTATTTGACTTTCAAATTGTGTCTTTTGTGCTTTTCCCTGAATTATGATCTTGTGTTTAAAGTGATTTTGACCCTTTGATCTAACATGAAATGATTGTATAATTTGTAGAAACTAAAATCCTCATAGTGAGTTCATTAAATGTTTTGAAGGTTTTAAAGTAATAGTAAATAAATTAAACATTGGCGACTTGAAAAGACAGTGAGTGCTTTTGTTTTTCAGCACTTGTGGGTGGAGGTTATGGGTAAAGGTATGGCTAGTACTTGGTCAGAAGATGGGTGAAATGAGAGGAAAAAATTAGAAGACGTAGAATGAAGTGTTAGATGCAAAATACTAGATCTTATAAGTTATAAGCTTTGGAGCAGAATATGAGATTTTTAATTGAACTGGCCTTGGAATACATGTTATTTGTCAGACTTGAGTGTTCTTTAAGAAGCAGCATCCAAAAATATCTTATAAGTTATAAGCTTTGGAGCAGAATATGAGATTTTTAATTGAACTGGCCTTGGAATACATGTTCTTTGTCAGACTTGAGTGTCCTTTAAGAAGCCGCATCCAAAAATGTAAATAAAGGAAGGTGGATAAGAATTTCATCATATAGAAATATTTTTCTTAAAATATTTTTTATGGAGCCAGTTTTTAAATTACGTGTCCAGGGAACTTATTTCGATTTTGATTTTAATGGAATGAATTGCAGTTTAACCCTGTCATTTTGTTTTGCTTCTTCTGTTGTGGCTGATACTAAGTGTATCTTTTTGATACTTGGTATTATGGCAGTGCTCATTTATATATTTTCTACAGCTCTGTCTGGTGTACAGAATGATGTGTATGGTTGTGTGTTAATATGTATTTTGGAGATTGTTACGATAATTGAACAATAACACTGGTGAGAATTATTTGGTGAAAATGAATAGCAGTAGGAGTTGGTTCTTGTTGTAACTTTGGTGTACATGGTATGGCTACAAAGATGGTGGTGGTTGAAGCAGTTCTGCAGTGTGGTGGTTATGCTGGGTCTAAGGCTGGTGGTTGATTTAGTGATTTGAAATTGCTAGTTAATGAAAGCAACACTGTTGGCCTTTAATTTAATTTCTGAATATAGACCCTATCTTTTCTTTTAAGCTGCTGAAATAGGAAACTACAATTGAGTCTTTAATTGTATGCACCTTGTTTTTTTTTTTACCTTTTTTGTTCAAAATGGTGGTTCTTATTTCATGGGAAGAGAGAAAAGTGATGATCTTAAATGTGTGCTGAACCTCAAACCAAAGTTTAAAATGGAAGACTATCATTGTCATCACTATTTAAGATTTTCTTCCCATATTCAACTTCAAGTAACTTTGTGTTTATTAAGTTCTTTGCAGCATGCAGCAATAGGTTTAAAAAAACTTCTTTCAAGCAACAACTCTTTCTTTCCTCCTTTTTCTGGCTCATTACTGTTTCTCTTCTTTATGCACGTTTCACAAGTTATAATATTTTGTTTCAGATTAATATCTGTACTAGTTGTCAAATTGTTTTTGGTTGAATTTATATGCCTTCCGAAATTGGAATTGAACTGGTAGATGTGTCCTGGTTGTTTATGCATGTTGAGACAGATCATACGGTGTAAACAGTTTTATGGGTCCAAATTGCTACAACTGTTTATTACGTTACAACGAGCAATGTATTTTTATAAACAATTGGTTGTTCATACTGCTCATTTGAAATTATCAAATGTTCCGTGTCATCAAATAATGATATATCATATGTTGCTTTGTAGATGGGCATTGGGAGGAAGTGGAAGGAGGTCATCGATATCAATGAGAAAATTACCTACAGCTTTCATGTATGTATCACCATTCAAGGGTATTATAAGAACTCAAGTTTGTGCCCCTACGTTACGATTCTCACCTTTTCTTTTTTCTCTATTTTTTTTTCCGCAGGACGATTCAAGAAGAGAGAGGTCAGTGAAAAGTCGATACAATGTTTGATAGACTGTTATGATGTGCGGTTGAGCAGTCCATTGGCGTAGTGCTCTGAATTCTTGATGCGTTTTTGTTTGTATTTCGTGTTTTGAAAGCACTAGAGGTGAAATATTTTGCCTGTATGACTGTATTTTGTTTTCGCTGTTGATGATGTAATACAATTTGAGACGAATGAATCATAAACTGAGGCCATTATGAGTATTTTTTTCCATCCTACATGCAGTCATGACTCGTACATATCATTAAGTAAGAATTAACAGAAATATGTGTTTGTTTTTACATAGAGACGATAAGAAATAGGAAGGTCAAGCAAGAAAGCCGAGTCTTTCTCCATTCTTCTTGGCCAAACGAATGAGGCCTTGTCTCTGTTTTGCATCTGCTCCAATGGCTTTGCAAAACTCCGTGATAACCTGTGTAAATGAAATCAATGTTAGAGATATTACATGTATATATGTATGTAGGTTCGAGCCTCGGTTGTTACGCTTGCTGATAATTTGTATGTATGTATGTATGCATCAATTGAGGTATATGGTAAGTACCTGGGAGTGGAGAGCAATAGCCTTGCCTCTCAGCTGATTGAACCTCTTCTTGCCTATGATATTTCTGGTGACGACAACAACCGGAGCAAAAATGCCCTTTCCTTCGTTCACGTTCTTCATGGACGGCGGTGAGCAAATGGGCTTACCGATGTTCACATATCGGGGCACGGACTGCATCAGCCCGTGGTAGTACTCATCGCCACAGATCGACGTGCTCCATGTTCCCTGCATCGACGATACTAAACCTACTGAACTGCTACCCATTCTAACAGTTGTGTTGTGACGGACAAATTTGATGTTTTTTTGAAGATAATTGTTTCTTGTTTGCTTTATATTTGGATGGCATTTGTACTAACAACCGCTCACAGCCACACATGCTGCTAGTGGCCTTCAATTTTCCTTTTCTTGGGAGCAAATCTGAATCTCAAACTCTACTGGCTTGATTGTCTGTCGGGAATGGATCTAGACCGTCCACTTCACGAATACTATGATTCAATTTCATCTAATTGGACGCCTGGACGGTCACAAATCAATATGCTCTATGGTTTGGACATGTATGCTACTAGTATATATTGTAAAATGGACTCTTATGTGTGAACCTGATAAGCAACCAAGCAAACGCCAATCCCTCCACACGTTCCTTAGGCAACCTTGAGTTTTTGTGTGGACCTAAAGCTTTTTCTACCGAAAAGAAACAAGGAGGTCTGTACCAAATAAAAAAAAGAAACAAGGAGGGAATATAATGCAAGTAGGAAAGTTACGACTTTCTTATTAGCGGTTATTTGGTAACACTTTTACTTGTTTTTATAAGCATTTATAAATGTGAATGTTGTTTGGTAATCAAAAAAATATGATTTTGTATAATGTATATTAATATTCTAACGAGTCATTGGGCATCGGTCCAGAACCGGACCGGACCGAAAGTCTCATAATTTTAGGATCGAAGACCGGACCGATTTTGAGTGACTCGGATCGGGGCCAGACCGAATGGACCGATTTTAATTTTCAAAAATTAAAAATAAAACTTTGAAAATCAAACTTTATAGAAATAATAGCAATAATTAAAATTGATGCTAATGAAATCAACAATATGAAGTATAATGTATTAAAAGTGATTAATTTGTTTAAATTACAATTATGCATTGATAACTCGCATTTAGTGCTAGTTATTCGACCCTAAATCATGTCGTATTTGTC
>JAYMTF010006453.1:0-10246 GCA_036897485.1 Pelargonium nanum
TAGAAATTAAAAAGTGTAGTCATGTGTTTTGGGACATCATAATAGGTAGTAATATGTGATTTGCCCATTTTTTTATTATAATAGTTGTTGTCATGAAAAATGTAACGCGATGAATGTCTCGTCATCACATGCAGAAGGACTATACACACTTAACCGTGTGGGGGCACCATTGATTTTTGTTGTTGTTGAAAATGTACCTTATAATTTTTCAAATTCTTATGTATTTGTCCTTAGTATTTTTTTTTTTATATTTGTCCCACTAAAGTTTTAAAATTGTATAGTCTTTTTTTAATTAGTTTTTAATTTTAATTATTATTACCCTTCAAAGTTCAATCCTTACAAATTTTATAGTTGGACTATACTAATAAATTGAATAATTGATATGTATGAAATAACTAGCAAAATAAATGTGAAAAATGAAGGGATAATTACAGGTGGACCCTTTGTACTTAACACTTTTTTCACTTGGCACTCCTTAGTTTTTTTTTTTCCTACCCTAAGGTTTGGAGAGTTCATTTCGTCAATTATATTTGACGGATAATGGCACTATTTGGTCATGTGCCCAGCACATGATCAATTTTTTTTGAAATCCTGAAATGCACTTCACTTTACTCTTTTTATTCTTCAACTTAATTTCGCTAGAAAATTCATAAACTCGTCGGAAACTTGATGAACTCGCCGGAAAATTTATAAAAATTAAATAAAATACCAACAATATCAACAAGAACTAATCAAACCAGACCATACCAATTATCACAAACCAATTATGCAAAAGTAGCCAAAATGTAAAAACCGTGAAAAATTGAATCATAGTACCGAAACTGAATTAGGACTTCCCACAAACAAATCAATCAAACCAATAATCACAAACTCAAGCATTTCAATGACACATAAGAAAAACCCTAGAGCTAGATATAAACAGAGTACAATCAAATAAACTGTGAATTTCGTAAATATACTAAAGGGTTAAATACTTTCAGACCCCTTAGACTGACAACTTTTTTGGAGTTGGCCCCTACATTCACACTTTATACGTTTCGAACCCCGGACTTCATTATTTTAGTACATTTAACTCAATGACCTGTTGTAGCAGGTTACCCCGTGCCACGTCACCGATTTTGCCACGTCACCTTAGCCCTCTCCTTCTTCTCTGGCGCGCCGCCGCCGTCGCTCCGCCGACCGACTCTTCGTCTTCCCCAATGGATCAGCCTCTGGGCTGTGCTTTGCTTCCCCTTTCGAATCTACGTTCTCGTCTTTACATTCTAAATTCTTAAGTGAAAACAGTACGCAAGAACCAGCGTACAAATTCTAGGATCCATTCCCGATCAAAACTGAAACGCCGAGATCAAAACCCTCCTTCTCCCGATCAAAAACCGGTTCGCCTGAGATATGTAGCACTGGAGCGAAGTTCTCGCTTGCGGCGCCACCATCGGCATCATCTCCCGACGCTTCTTGTTTTGGGTTCACCGGTGCTGGCAGCGAAGACGATGAGGACTAAGGAGAAGCATCAGACGCCGCGAGCGGTAGAGAGAGAAGATCGGAGCGGTGAGATGGACGGTGCCTTTGTTGTGTTTTCCGGCAGAAATGGAGATGGAAGCTTCACCATATTTGTACAAATTTTTTTGAATTTCATAGTTTGGGAAATTTTTCACAACCACAGAGACCAAGAAGCATGAGAAATCTACTGTGCTTTTCTCTCACCAACTCTTCATGAGATTTCTGGGTAATTTAAAGGTAGATTGTGAGATGTAGTTCTACTAATTGGGGCTTTGGAGTTCCTTTTTCTTCACTCTGTTCCTATATTTTCTAAGAAAGTTAAATGGGAGAAAGTGAAATCTAGTTTTTGTTTGTTATTGTTGTGGGGTTTTCTTTTATTGGTTCAAATAATGGCAGCGAACGGCCGGTAAGGTCCAAATCCATTTTGTGCTTTCTCTTAAACTGATCCATTTGGGAAGACGAAGAGTCGGTAGGTGGAGCTACGACGGCGGGTCGGAGAAGAAGGATAGGGCTAAGGTGACGTTGCAAAATCGGCGACGTGGCAAAATCGGTGACGTGGCATGGGGTAACCTGCTACAGCAGGTCATTGGGTTAAATGTACTAAAATAATGAAGTTCGGGGTTCGAAACGTCTAAAGTGTGAATGTAAGGGCCAACTCTAAAAAAATTGACAGTCCAAGGGGTGTGGAAGTATTTAACCCCATACTAAATTACCAACAACATTAACAAGAATTGATCAGACAAAACTCATTATCAAAAATCAATTTTGAAAAAATGGGTTTGTCTCAAACATACTAATCAACTCATCTCTTCTCAAGGAATGTAAAAAATAATCATCAATTCACCATCAAATTCAAGCATTTCCATGGAAAATAAAAACAAATCCTAGAGAGAGAGAAAAAAAATTTACAGGACGAGGAGGCAGTGGCTTTGAGGGTTTGTCGGAGATAGGATTGAGGAAGACAATGTTGGAGACAAACGGCAGCGATGCTCGTGGTTGTTCTCGTCGACGGTGGCGCGTAATCGTGGTTGCTCTGGGTTAGTGCATAGACAAACTCGAGGAAGATGAGGTCGACGGTGGCGCGACAACGTGGTTGCTCTGGGTTCAACCCATTGGGATGAGGGTCTGGGTCGACGGCGAAGATCAAAGAACTGAGAGAGAAGGAGATCAAAAATGATAACTAGGGTTTGTTTAGAGAAGATAGAAAAGAAGAGTAAATTTGTCATTTTACACTTTAGTTAACTGAGTTAGTGACATAATAAACTCTCCAAACCTTAGGTTAGTCCGAAGTTGAAAAAAAAAAACTAAGGAAGTGCCAAGTGAAAAAGATATTAAGTACAAGAGTTCCACCTGTAATTAACCAAAAAATAAACTATATACTTGATAAATGTCTCTTATATATATATATATATATATATTAGTGATCGAATGAAAAAATATTTAATTATATCCATAAATAATTATAACTCTTGCCTAATATGATTAGCATTTCTGAATCCATCCTTGGTAAGTGAAGTGACTGTACCCGTTTTAGCAGAATACAAGGGTGTTGTGGTAATTTCAACTCACCCTCCCGATATTCCTCTCCTCTCCAACAGAGCCATCTCAACACTGGGAAAAAAGAAAAATCGCAAGCCCTAGAAATTAGAATCCAATTACGGTGGCTGATCCCTAATTTTTACGCTCAAGATACAAGAATCGTTGCACTACCTTCTTAATTTCCATCAATGACATCGTCAAAGAAACATCACAAGGAAAAAGTTGTGCGTCGCAAGTGAGTATTTTTCTCCTATTCCTTATTATCCCAATGTTGTATCGTCTCCCAAAAATGCTTCTGATTCTGTTTTATTTTTGAAATTTGAGATAGTATTCGCTACAATTCGGATATTTAGACTTGTTTGATTCTTCATTGAAACTTGTATGAATATATCGACGTGTTGGGTCATGGAATTTGAGCTGTATAATTCATGTGGGCTGGAAATTGAGCAGAGAGGAGAAACCAGATGAACCCGAACTGCCCAAGTATAGGGACCGTGCCAAGGAGCGTAGGGAGGATCAGAATCCTGATTATGAACAGAATGAATTGGGTTCTTTCCATGCTGTTGCTCCTCCAGGGGCAGTTGATATCAGGTGAGATAGCGAGGTCCTTGATGCCTCAAATTTTCAATTTTGTTTATTTATGTTTTGAGTTCATCCATGACTCTTTTTGTTATTGAGCTTGGTAGGTCAGCTGAAGCCAACAAGTTGTCTATTGAGAAGAGCAAGTACCTCGGAGGTTTGTTTTCTTCGGTTCATATTAGTGTTTTAACTTGTTTATGTCATTAGTTTATTTGTTTGTAAACTATTTTTGCTTGTTTGATGGTGTTTAGGTGACGTGGAGCATACCCATTTGGTCAAAGGTTTGGACTATGCTTTGCTGAACAAAGTGAGAAGCGAGATTGACAAGAAGCCAGAAGCTGGAAGTGATACAGATGGAAAGTCCAGGTTATTGTTTGTTCCAAGATTTATATTATGAATGATTCCTTTTTTTTTTTGGAAATTTAGAGTCGAAAGATTTTAAATATTGCTACTATTCAATTAGTTAAGTGATATCTGAAACTTTATCAAGGGAGAAGCATGCATGAAGGCAAGTGGATGTTTCTTCAAAAGAACATGTTAAATAAGTTTGAACACAAGGCAAAAGGACATATAGTAGTTAACAGTCTAGAGTCATTTAGAGATGATAAGTGTAATGAAATAATGTTATTGGTAGATTGTTGTAATAAAAGCAAGTTATGTTTTTAATGACAGAGCTTCTAAAGAAGACCAACCAGTGTCATTTCGAACAGCAATTGCAAAGGTACAATGAATTATTGCGATTTCATACAGCTATCTAGTAGAGTTTCCATTTTAGCTTGAATAATTTGAAAATGGTAGGCTTTGCTCAAGCTGTTTATTGTTCTTATTTTACTCCTTTCAGTCAGTATATCAGTGGACAGTGAAGCCTCAAAATATTATCAAGTCAAATGAGATGTTTCTTCCAGGTCGAATGGCATTTATATATAGCATGGTAAGAATCTTAGTTAGTATTATATGCTTATGTAATGTTTGCATTTCACTTGGTTGCTATTCTTAATCGAACGTCCTTATCAGCCTTGGGGATGGTTTTGGTAGCTAGCCTAGACTCTAGAGTCTGTTCTCCCTCAACTTATCTTTTATCACTTATGGAACTCTTGGCTGGTCATTCCTTGATTTCATTTGAATTTAGTCATTCTTCATTTATAGTGTATTTACCAATCTTACTAGATTGTCTAGCATTTTCTCCCTTGCACCATAGCTTTGCATCATGAGACCATTGAATATCTTTTGTATATTGCTTTAACATGGATTCCAGATATGCTTGGACGGTGAGGTACTAGGATGGTTCAATCAAATATTCAACTGTGGGAAATAAGAGGAGAGCGTAAGGAGTTTGAATTAGTGAACTTACTCCATGGGATCCCTGAAGGATTGCTGGATAACTTATTAGGAAGCTACAAAATTAACTAGTTAAAAGTGTCTTGCCATGTTTATTTTTAGTATCAAATTATTTTTAAATGCATGCTGAATCTTCCCTTTCCTGACATGTTCCTCTAATTTTCATTGTAGGAAAGTGGATATTCTCATGATATTCCAACCACTTTGCAGAGGAGCAAAGCTGACTGTCCAGTGCCAGAGGTACATGTATTTCTTTTTAATCCCTGAGAGCAATTTTCTTCTAGATGGAAAAACAGTTTGTCATAATTGGTATTTGTCATGCAGGAAATGGTTACTGTTAGCGTTGATGGTTCTGTTCTAGATCGGATTGCTAAAATCATGTCATATCTTCGTCTTGGATCATCTGGAAAGGTTCTCAAAAAGAAAAAGAAGGATAAAGATGCAAGAGGTAGTTGTTTAACGAGGATATTTGTCATAAGTAATTGTACACATTTTGTTTTTTTGTATCAGTCGGTTTATGTCCATAATAAATCGTGTTATTTTCTCTATAAACAGAAGATATTAGATTTATACAACATTTTAGTAAGGCATTTCAAATGTCTATACACGAAGAAAAGCAAATTAACATTGCTGTTGAGCCAAGTCAAAAAGTATTGTGTGCTTAATTTTCAAATAGTATCAGCTTACAAGTATGCCAAGGTGATCATTTTTTGTCAAGTCATGAGGTTTAGACACCGATATAGATCTATATCTTAGCACCGTTTTGTTGTTGCATGTTTGGTATTCTGACCCAGCATGATCAAGGGTGCAGTCATTATCTCATTTCTCTTACTTGTTAATCATATGGTTATATATATATATATATATCTTCATCTTCATCTCTGCAGGGAAAATTACAGCCATTGGTAGTGTATATGATGAAGAGGAGAAGCCCTTGAAGCTTGATAATGGGATGTCCAAGAATCAATCTGAAAGAGAGGTCCTGCCACCACCACCACCACCACCTCCAATGAGGAAAAATCCTCTTGATACAAAGGAGAAACAAGGCCCAATTGTAGCTAGAGTGGAAGATGATGACATATTCGTTGGGGAGGGTGTTGACTATGAAATTCCCGGTAAAGACATGAGCCAGAGCCCTATCTCAGAGGACATGGAAGAGTCTCCTCGAATTAAGGAAGGAGAGCCGTATTTCAATGAGCCGGTTTATGGTCCAGTTCCACCCTCTGGGCCTCCTCAGGAATGGCAACAAATGGTGAGCCAATTCTGAATAATCATTTATTTTTAAGGTGGAGTACGAGCTTACAGATTAAATCAAAAACTTCAAATAATTTGCAAGGACTTGAAATAATTGTTAATTACTTCAAAACTGCGAATGTCAATAGTTTGGTGAAGAAATTGTTAAGAACTGATATTCTTACTTTTCCTTGCCTACAAATACCTCTTTTGTGTCGAAACTTGAAGGTGAGTTTTATTGTTCTTTTTTTTTTTTGGCTCAGTTATAATTTATGTTGTTTTCTTTCTTTTCAGAATGGATATGAGGCCATGCAAGCTCAAGCCTTGGCTGCTGGGTACCAAGGAGAGTGGCAAGATTACCAATATGCTGAGCAACTGGCTTACCCTGAACAATACCTCCAGCAGACTTATGATGCACAGGGAGGAGATATAACTAATCCTCAAGATCCACGCTTCATGACTCAAGAAGAGAAGGATCGGGGTTTAGGATCAGTTTTCAAGCGTGATGATCAGAGGCTACTACAATTGAGGGAAAAAGATGCTCGAGAGAAGGATCCCAACTTCATTTCCGAGAGTTATTCAGAATGTTATCCTGGCTATCAAGAGTATAACCGTGAAGTCGTGGACAGTGATGATGAAGCTGACCTGTCCAAAATGGATATGGGTGGACGGGTAAGTTATTTTTCAGACTTAAAAATATTTGTATATTTTCCTTTTTATACAAGAGTATACTTGATGCTTTTTCATGAGGTTTCGTTTTTATAAAACATCAGATATTTATCAGAAAGGGAAAAATAGCAAAATAGTTCTTACAGCGTCATGGAAATATTTTTGAACAGGCAAAGGGTCGCCTTCACCGGTGGGACTTTGAGACTGAAGAGGAATGGGCAACATATAATGAACAAAAGGAAGCAATGCCAAAGGCCGCGTTCCAGTTTGGGGTGAAAATGCAGGATGGTCGTAAAACACGAAAACAAAACAAGGATCAAAAGCTTACTAATGAACTACACAAGATCAACAAGATACTTGCCAGAAAGAAGATGGAGAAGGACTCCGTGGATGACGATGACGATTCACAGCCTGGGAAGAAATCTAGGATATGAAATTTGAAAGTTGGTTTTCTGTTAATTATTTGACCAATTTCATTGTATCTTGTACTCTAATGTGTTAGACCTTTGATGTGCAAATAGAAGCAGAAGATTTTTGGTTTCTTATGTATGCTTTTGTCTCCTCGGGTGTTTCCCCTTTTGCTCAAAGATTATAAACATATACAAAATTTATGTGCTAATTTATTGCCATCAGTACTAGTACAAAAATGCAGGGTACCAAAGTTTGGTTTTGCCCTTGCCTTTACCCCCAAATGGCCTTTGTGAATAAATAACATGTCATCACAGTAAATGTTTGTTTCTATTTATATTTTTCATCTTTCTATTTTAAAATAATGGGTCGATAATCCTTCGAAGGGACTCAAAACTATCATATTAAAAAAAGAAGTTAAAAGATTCAATTCAGTCTCTGAAATTTGGTGTTTAGATCCAATTTGGTATATGAACTTTTTTTGAACTCGAAACAGTTATTGAACATTCAAATTTGCACCCAATTTGGTTCATGAACTTTTGATATAAACCCAAGTTGTACAAGATTTGAGGCATATAACTGTTCAGATGTGAAGCATTTTTCAAAATTTTTAGAAAGCTGAAAATTTGGAAATCATGTCCATACGTCTCTTTTGATTCAATAAAAAAATGAACACTAGAACAATGTCACATTTTGTCTTTTTGTCTGTGTAAAGGAAACTTATTATTTATCTGAATAAGTAATGATTAGGTCTTTGAGGTATGATATCCATATCTTGTAGTTTGCGCACAAAGAATATCCACTTAGGCGGAGAACCCCAAATATGCGTCAAGGAGACCGCCCCAACATAAAAGTAATATCTTCACACAAATTATATATGTAAAGTACGAAGAACACGAAGAACTGTAAAGATAATCTTTGTGAAGCAAAAAGTTTATATAAATAAAAAAATAACCCTTTCTTACCTCTACTCGAAAGACGTATTTATAGGTTTTACTTACCTAAAAAGGTGAAAGCGTGTGATTAATCGGTGACCTCATGAGGCTAGTGATAGACTTTTGGTCTTCACCTTCTATATGTGTTTACCACCTCCATGAGCCCTTAAAGCTTCATGGGCGGAGTGCTTTCTCGAGGAGTACCCATTGCTACGGACGACATCCTTAAGTTACAGAAGACTTTGATCTCCATTTACCTTTCAAGAAATAAAGGATGATGAGTGACTCTTGAAAATATATTTATGCCAAGTATCGGAGTATCTTCCAACGGATTGTTTCGAATTTTTGTGTTGGAGTACTCTTAGAACTACTACCAGTGGCCAATTATTAGCATTCTAATAAGTATCAATAAAGGTCATGTGGAAGCACTATTAAGAGTACTTAAACAAGACACATGAGCGGAATGACATACAGAAAGATATATGCACAACAACATGCCAAGGAAGGCCTATGGAGGCATGCTTGCGGAGCATGTCCTCCGCGACAAGCGTGTTTGCTTTGTCGAGCGCCCTTGTAGTAGATGTTTTTCGATCGTGTGGACTTAACATATTTCTAGTCTTAGATCCGTTGGGTCTTCGGGTTGCGGTCTTCTAGCCCATGATCTAACTTTGACCTCAAGTGTTAACGTCTCCTTCAGAAGAAATGTTTCATATTCTCATTAGCCAAGATTGTGATTTTTTTGCATTATCAATTGCTCATTACTCCAAGCGATATTGATTTATTGAAATTGCGACGGGAGGGAGTCGTCGGTCTCATCTCGCTTTTGAAGATAACTTTATTCTTTTGGATTTTCTCTTAGTGACTTGCAGATACGATGAACCTTCCCACCATTCTCTTAAATTTTTGAAGTTGGCACAGAATTTTTTTTATTTTGCTTCGTCTTGCTTCCATGCTTAATAGAATTTTGAATGATCTAATAGGCGACAGTATGCTTTGCGAATGACTAATAAACTCTTGAGACAATCACTTGAGGATTTGTGGGAAGGTCGCCTAGAGTTTTGTGGCATAAACCCTTGGGCTTTGTGCGCACTTGTGCTGCTGATATTTAGAGACCTATGCAAATGGGGTTGTTTAAGCCTTGTGGGAGAGTGACATTGAGCTTAACGAAGGACCTCACGAGACAATGATGTTCATGGTGAAGAGAAGGTTGTTTGCAGAATGGTGTTGCAGTGCGAAGGGTGCTCATGAATCTTGTTGCGCACGCAAAGAAGACCCTCTAGCTTTGCAGGGGAGAGGTCTTTTCCAAATTTGCGAGGAAACATTCTTTTCGCGGAGATGGGCAAAGAGGGTTCGTCAATCTTTACGTATGTGAAAATTTCAAAGTATCCCTCAAGGGTCCAAATAAATAAATAAACTGCTCTTTGCACCAAATTAATTTTTTTTTTAAATTATTTTTTGCTCCATTTGCTACAAAGTGGTTATAAAATCCTATAAACACTAACATAACACATCAAATCTAATAAACATGATAAACTCATATAAAATAGTACCCGAGTCACAAAAAATAAAAACAAAACAAAAATGACAGAGATATATGTTGCAAAACATGATATAAATTAGGGGTAATTACATAAAGACCCTTTGTCTTTGACACCATCTGCACTAGGCACCCCTGCCATTTTTTTTGCAACTGTGGAACTACTTGATCTTTCCTTCATCCCTTCTGTCAGTTAAAACTAACGGAAAATCCGATTTTATGTATCACGTGACGTGCACGTGATCTAAGTTTTTTTTGTAAATGGCAGAAATGCCCTTATTACTCTTTGAGAAAATTACAGAAGGACCCCATAACTTTGACAGCTCTAACACTAGGCACCCCTGAACTTTTCTTTTATGGATGTATGTTTGAAGATTCCAGCATGTTCTTCAATAATTTCTGCCGTAAACATCAAACATCTATTGAAAAATTTCAGACTTTTTTTATCCAAATTTTTCAGATTTAATTTGGGTTAATTCGTTGATTCATTTAATTAATTTATGAATGTAAA